>JAUUDZ010466272.1:0-12006 GCA_032361705.1 Panulirus versicolor
TCTCTCTCTCTCTCTCTCTCTCTCTCTCTCTCTCTCTCTCTCTCTCTCTCTCTCTCTCTCTCTCTCTCCTTTTCAAAGTTTTCAAATGTGATTTACAGAAATCAATAACTTACTTCAGAATTGTGAGCATATTCCAAGAAGAACTTCTCCAGGAAGTCTCGCAGCCATAATGAATGTGTGTTGCACTCTGGTCCACAAGAGACAATTGGGTAGACAGCCACAAATGCATCAACAAATGCATTGAGAGAAAGTGTCCCTTCTCCAATAAGAGAGACAAATACTTCAGTGAATACTTCCTTCTTGTGCTCTGCCAAAACCTGAATTTAAAGTTTAAAATCAATACAAAGCTCCTCATAATAACATCTTTCTACAACTTACATCCCAAAAATACTTGAAGTACAGAGAAAATTATGTTAAAGAGAAGTTATGAATCCCGAGACTTTGTTCATGATGTTACTGTGCATATAAACCAAGGATACATATGACTGAGCCTGGAAGTTACGTTTGATTAATTTACCTCACTAAGATGGAACTACTTAAATGAATCAAAATTACAAAAATGCATTTCCCATGCTTGGGAAGGTTCATTCCTACATAAATCTACAACTCATTTTCATAAATCAATACTTTAGCAGCAATATAACAATTATCAAACATATCTCAGATGTTGACAGTGGATGAAAAACAGGATTTGGAAAGAAATTGTGATTGTAGATAGTAGCAATCCCAGGATATGATACTATCTTGGCTTAGAAGTGTTTCAGAGATGCCCTGATCCATCTTATTCCTTTTGGATAAGCTCTGCTGGTCTTTCAATCTGTCTCAGTAAAACCAAGCTACTGTCCTAGGCTTAATGGATCTTCCATAAACATACTATACACCTCCCCTCCTTTTTATTCTACTTTTTACCATCACAAGCTTTCTCACCCTCTCTGGATTATCCATTCATTATTCTACTCGCATTCTTTTTCTTTCCAAGGCCTGACTTTAATGGGACTTCTCTTTTGTGACAAAAAAAATTTGGTATAAAAGAATTAAGCACTCAAAATCAAGTACTACCTGAGCCAAAGGGGATAGTCTGGTTGCCCCTTCCTCCATGGTTAGCAGCAACCGTGAGTGTTGTAGCAGAGCTACAACCAGCTGATAAGACCGCAGAGAAGCCAGAACTGTTGATACCTGTGGAAAAAGTATCATATAACTGCATATACATGTGTATGTGGGTGGGTTGGGCCATTCTTTCGTCTGTTTCCTTGCGCTAACTCACTAACACAGGAGACAGCGACTAAGTACAATAGTAATAAAAAAGATAACTGCAATGAAAAAGGACACTAATAAAAGACTGACTTAATATAAACCATCCACTTATCTTCTCTGCTTTTGGCATATAATATGTATCTACAACAGTATAAGCAAGTAGTTTTTCTGTTTGAAGCTTTCCAGATGCCATAAGCAGACTTGAAGAGTGACTTTAAGGATGACAACAAGATGAAAATTAAGATAACTATCTATTAAACACAATACTCTAATAATGATATGTATTTTTTGTACCTAACTGCCTTCCCCTCATTAGTAATACAGCATCACAAACAAATAAACAATGATCTCATTGCTACTCATCCAATCTCTGTCAACCAAAATGCACTGAAAAATGGGTCTAACATCCAGAGACTACTCCAAAGTTTGTTTTGATTGTTCTATGTTCCCAGTTAAGTCCAATGATAGAATATCACCACATTTATACCATATCACTTCCAATTCTTTTTATTCAATCATGCCTCTTGTTCTCCTAATTTCTCAGGCCCTGGTACTTAAAAGCCTACTATATTCTATCCTTCCAACTTAATTTTGCCCTTCTACTTTCCTTGTACCCTCTACTTTGACACATACCTCCTCTTTGTCAGTCTTTTCTAACTCATCCTCTCCATATGCTCAAACCATATATGTAAACCCTGGATGTCTTTCAGATGACACTCACAACCCCATCTCTATCTAACAATTTCCTTCCTCACATCAACTCATTTCATTTCCATTACACCAAAGGAAAGAAGGTAGAACGATTAAAGAAGAAGGTACGCCAGAAAGGGATATTCCAGATATCCTAGACAATGTTGAACTGAAGGAACTGCCCCAAACAAGATCGAAAGAAACTAGAAAATAGTGGGATGAGAGGGGGAACAAGATGGCAAATTAGGGGGAGAGCTGGCCCTCTTAATAAAAGGTAGTCATCAAAGGAGAAGGAGAATTGGCCCTCTTAATAAATGATAGTCATAAGTGTCTAGTTATAATGAAAAATGGCCCATTCATACAATACACAATGGGGACAGTAACTACAGCAGAGAAATGCACTGCAGTGTTGATGTTACATAATCCTCCAAAGAATTGCAAGGATTAAGAGCAAAAATATAATGATAAAGTAGGAACAATCAGGATGGAACAAGAAGCAGCAAAATACATACTTCTCAGAGATAGTATTGTACTGATAATGAACGATTTCATTCATGAAGAGACAGACTGAAGGAATTTATATTCTCATAGTAACAGGGAGTCATGGAAACAGAATTTACAAGTGTATCCCGGGAAATTTCCTATACTGTTAATGAACACTCTAGAATGAGAGGAAATGACACACTATCAATATTGGACCTTATCTCCACACATACTATCATAGATATTGAAAATATCATACATGATCAACAGGAAAAAGGTGATCATGTAATGCTCAAGTTTCAAGTTTGACCATGTAGTAGTTAAGCCATGAAGGTAGTGAAACTATGAGCTAGTGAAAAGAGCATAGGTAAGACAAGACCTATAAGAGGCGATACAATCTTGGAAACTATACACACATCAGCAGTTTCTATGGAGTTCAGTAGTCAAAAAATTAGCATTGTAGTGGGGAGGTTTTGTGATATTTACAATGAAGCAGGATCATGAGTACCTCTAGCCTCAAATACAGTAAGAATATTCAGGAAGAAGGAAGAATGGTTTAACAGATGTCAAAAAGCAGAGAGCTTCAAGCTGTGCAGATGAAAATATAGGCAACAATCCAGCCACCCAACTTTTGCAAGGTATCAGAAAGCAAGGAATGAGTATACCAGGAAAAGAGAGGAGTATCATAGGATCATGAGTACCTCTAGCCTCAAATACAGAAAGAATATTCAGGAAGAGGGAAAAATGGTTTAATAGATGTCAAAAAGCAAAGAGCTTCAAGTAGTGCAGATGAAAATATAGGTAACAATCCAGCCACCCAGCTCTTGCAAGGTATCAGAAAGCAAGGAATGAGTATACTAGAAAAAGAGAGGAGTACCATACTATGAAACTTTGAAAAGAATAATGTGAACAAGGCAGGAGAAAATCCTAAATTTTCTATAAATTCATCAGGAATAAATTGTCAGTTAAAGAGAAGCTAATCAGGCTGAGATTAAGAGGAAAGAATGGTACAGGATGATGTAAGGATAGTGAGCAACTGAATAGCAAGTCCCAAAAAAGAAGAAGCTACAGCCCTAACACCAGTGAGATGGGCGAAACGGAGGTTATAGAAAACATTGAGATATCTAGAAGAGACATTAACAAAATACCAACAGGTGTTGATCCCCACAAGTCTCACTGTCCGGATGAACTTTCATCATATACTTCTTAAAATACTGTACAGGATGTTGCTGAAGGGAAACAAAAAGTAAATGGAGTGGCAAAGAATTAATGTTGTACCAGTCTACATGAAACGGGACCAGGAACAGGCACTAAATTACAGCCTGGTCCCACTGATAAGTGTGATCTGTAAGGTTCTGGGAAAGATGAACAGAAAGCAAATGCATGACTTTATAGAAATGAAATTACATAAGTGTGATCTGTAAGGTTCTGGGAATGATGAACAGAAAGCAAATGGATGACTTAACAGAAATGAAATTACATAAGTGTGAGACAGCATGGTTTATGGAAAGGTCATGTGTGACAAACATTTTATATTTCAATGAAACAGCTAGCTTTGCTTAAACAAAAATGAAGGCTAGGTGGACTCTTTATATCTGGACTGCCAGAATGCATTTGACTCTATATCTAATGATAGGGTAACAAGCAATAGGGTCCTAGAAATTCCCTAAATTCCTTAATATCAACCTGAAAATCTGCTGAATGAATCCTTCAATCACTAGATGTGAATTTCCAACAAATTTGACAGCATTAAGTTGAGTGTGGGTAAAGTGTATTGTTTAATGGCAATTCTCCCTCATCTCTTGCTTTTATCACATTTGTGGTGAACTATAAGATTATATTATGTACAACATTGTGTGAATGCTGAACTTAAAATAAAGGAAGACATATAACAAACAAACTCTCTATGGGATAGAGCTGGAGAGTTAGGATGGAAGGAGGGGAGCACCATTGCTCAACCACTTCCCTTTTCTTTTTCACTCCACCACCACAACTTCTAATCTAACTCATGATTCACGTAAACTAACTACTGTACTCTTACATATTTCTTTACAAGATTACATAAACTAAATTCTCATAAGGAGAAAAAAATCTTTATTGTGGTATATACAATCAGGACCCTGAAAGCCCCTAGTCCTAGGAGGCAGGGTCCATACTGTACATACTAGGATACAGAGACTTCTCCCACTTGTTTGCATTTATGACTAATATAATCCCCCATAAGTGATAGGTAACACTAGTTCTTTGTTTACTTCTGAGCATTACATTATTCTTATGAACTACAAATATGGTGGATTTCATATCTGAAACGGAAAAATTGGTGTGGTAATGAAAAGAACATGGCTGAGAGAACTGAAGATACACACCTTCAGGAAGAGGCAGCCTTCCTATCTTATCCCTTAGCCAAATTCTTCCACTTATGCTACTGAGCATTTCCATCTTCACATCAAATTTTCCATGTCTTGACAAACTATTGTATTTAAGCTATAAGAGAATTTCCGTAAAGCCTCTGTAGTTTGGAGGTCAAACTCAGTATTTGAGTATGTAAGCCAACATGCTACACTGAGGTGGTTGGGTGGCAATATCGATATATTAACATAACTTGATAAAAAAGGAAAAATTCACATCCAATAGACAAGGACACCTGATATAACACAACAGCTGAAGATATAATTGTGTTGTGCCATGTTGGTATGGTTAACAGTGAAAGCACCTGTTACAAATATCTATCATAAAATTGAAGATTCCCTTATACGTAATCACTTTATGGACTTCCTCCTCATCCTACTACAGTTACTATACTACTAAAATTGTTGTCAATATCACCACCTACAAAACAAATGCAACTTTTATTACTAAAACCAATAATATCATTACTACTACTACTACTCATACTTTTACCACCAATACTACTACTATTATCAATATTACCACTACAACTACTAGTACTGATAATAAAATGATGACATACCATCAATGGGCTGAACCAGGAAAGAAAAGTTTGTGGGGTCTGGTTGTGGATTGGGGGTTCTGGTTTTGCTGCATTATACATGACACAGAGTGTGGATGTAGGCAAATGAGGCCATTTCTTCATTGTTCTAATGTTATCTCACTAATGTAGGAAATGGCAAACTTATATGAAAATAAATAATACTAATGCTACTCAAACAGTGTACTGGCAAGAGAAAGGACAGGAATGACTGTGTGAATGGATATGTTTACATATGTCTGCAATGACAGATATGCTTTGCGCTGTTAAAAACTATTAATCATGAAACTATCATAGCCCTAACAACATGGCATATGGCAATATTTTCATAACTGTGATAATGTGTTTTGTATGAAAGACTGTAAAAAGGTGGGTTGTGTGCACTACATCATCATCTTAAGTGATACCCAAACTACTGAGTATGTCCACATGACTGGCCTCTCTTAAACCTTGGCTCCCCATTCAGGGAAGTAAAGAAACTATAGACTGTGACTCTACATTATATGTGAGACTTAGAGAGTGGATTCCAGTAAGTGACGCTTTTATTCATCTGTTCCTGATGCTACTTCACATGGTAGGAAATAAAAACAAATATAACTGTAAAATTTATTGTATTTCATTTACAAACAAATATAAGTAAAACATAAATTACCAATAAGTCACAAATCAAAATTGCTTGTAAATATTCATGGAATGGTCACCACTAGCCAATGCATCCTGGGTTCACCTTGCCAATAACAGCCACACAGCCACCAGAGACTTTAGAGTGTCCTAACTTTCCATTTAACCCATGTGTCCTCCTTAGGATTAATGAAAAAGCAATTGTGTCGACCCTATCAACACTTTCTTTAGATCCAAAAATTACAAATCCAAGTCATTTTTTTCTCTGAGAATTTATCATGCAAATTCTTTAAAGGAACCACCTGGTTGACACATCTACCTCTCCTGAAGCAAACACTGCTCCTCCCCAGCAATTGCTCTGTGACTGACACAACCCTCTCAATCAGCACTATCCCTCACATCTTACCAGAAATACTCAACGTGCATTCCATCAGTCCTTAGGCACCTCTCCTTGTGCCACATGTAAGTCATACAGCATGATGAACCAATCAATAGTGCTGTCATCACCTATCTTGAGAAACTCAACAGCAATCCCACCAATTTCTGACACTTACCACATTTCATTTGTAAAAGACTATCAATGCCTCCTCTTTCTACAAACCCATTTCCCACAACTCTCACTCTATAACCCACTTTTTCCAAATTCATCACAACTATCCGTCTCCCTGTCATCTAGCATATTAAACAGTCCTTTTGCCCTTTCAAAAAAAAAGGCAGAGATAAATAAAAAATCTCCCACACATCACAAATGGAAAAAAATTAGCAAAACTAACTCCTTCAGCCTACAGCCAGCCTTGAACCTAGCTTAAAGCTTCTGATAATTTTGGGCTTTGAAGCTTTGATAATTTTAGATACTAGGGTGGCTGGACATAATCCATCTAAACATAGGCCTCCTCTTCCCTGACCACCATCCCCTGCATGGGCCTCTCCTCTCCTGACCCCTAACCCCTGAAAGCCCTACTCTCTCCCATCCCTTGCATGGTTTTCCCCTCCCTTTACTCCCAACCCCATCAAAGCTGTCCTCTCCCAAAGCTCCTACCCCGTGCATGGCCCTCCCTCCAAACCCTTCCACTGCCCTTTCTTCTGCAAACCCTAACCTACTGCATTCTACTACATGGCTCTCCATTCCCCTGATCACAACCCCAGCATGGTCCCCCCTTCCCTCACCTCCAGTCCTGGCACTGCCCTCCTCTCCCCTGACCCCCACCCCTTTTCACTGCCTTCCCCTTCACTGAGCCTCCCCTACTCCCTACATGGCACTACCCTCTCCAGGCCCTAACCCCCCACATCCCCCTAAAATGGCCCTCCCTCCCAACCATTACACACACAGCCCTCCTTCCCACCCCTTGCATGGCCTTATCCCCATCCCCTACATGGCCCTCCCCTCCCAAGTGTCTTCTCCCTTAAAAAACGTAGACTAGGCAACATGATCCGTTTCCAAAATTCTGAACAAGTTTGATAAAGGGAATCATGAACATCTTTTCAAAATACAAGAAAATATGGTTAACAGGACAAATAGAATAAAAGTCAAAACTAAAAGATGTAGTATGGATGTGAGAAAAAGCTTCTGTTCCTATATATGTGCTGAGCATTGGAATAAGTTATCATCAGAAACAGTAAATGCTAAGACTATAAACACCTTCAAAAGTCATTCAAACAAAAATTCTAAAAAATTCAGGTATACTTTGAGAAAAATGCAGAAATAGACTGAATAAATGACCGCAGTAACAGGGACACTAGAAGGTTAATGTGCAGCAGCAGGGAGCTGGTGACAGCTTAAAAAACTGCTGAGTGGGATTACATTTTCTTGTCAAGTTAAACTCCTTCCTTTTTTTATCTTTGCCATACAACCTAGTTATGGGCCAAGCACACCAATTCCTACCAGACCCTAACCCCCTGTACAGTCCTCCCCAAGTCCAACACCTTTCCTTTCACTGCCCTCCCCTCCCCAAGCCTTACATTCCCTGTAAGGCCCCTCCCTCTCCAGATCCACACCATGCTTATGGTCCTCCCCTCCCTAGACCCCAACTGAGAGGTCGCCTATCCAGTCACTGTGGCCATGGCAGCCTATCTGGTCTGTGACCATGGTGGCCTATAGTGGAAATGGTCCACCATATTCAAAAGTTAAAAAGTGCTGTTTCCTGGAAGATACCATATGGGTTAAGCATTTGGATTATGCACTTTAATCAAGCTCAACATTTCCAACAAGTTTAAAGTCTATCTGTAATGCTGTCTAAGACTTATTAATTTCAGTCACATGGACAGACTGATATGTAGATGGCCACACCATTTCTTCACTACAGTAAGACATGAAAATGTTGAAAAAAGTATTTAGAGCCAATTAAGCATCTACAGCAAATCACAAACATTCAACCCTTGGTAAGATACAAGAAACTTAAATCTAGATACATCACCAATTAAACCCAGTGCATACCACGCAACCCTAGCATGTCATCCCTCTCACTGTCCTCCACCTTCTGCAGAGACTGATTCCTCCTCTAATGTTACATTCAAAATAACACTGCATGATCTGATACATCTATATGAAACACCTGGCTGTCATCATCAAGTAATCCCTACAAAATCTGTTATGTTCACACTACAGAGTACCTGTGGGGTATACATTTTTTTGTGCATGATGTCTTCCCACCATTGTGGTCAATGGGTAACCGAGTTTTTTCATTATTCCCTCCATGAGCTGATGGAAGCTGTGAGTGGCATGTGGCAGCTATACTGTGCCTGCCTCTTGCAAGTAAAAGATTAAGACTGCAAAGAACACTCATATCCAACAACCTCTTGTTCGCAATCATGTCAATTAGCACATAATTTATTAATGTCCACTGACCCCAAACCCCAATTCATTTACCTATTTATAATCATCCCAGGACCAATTTCTATGAAAGAGTCCTGATGTTACTCAAGGTTACACCACAAGTGGAAAAGCCTGTGGCGAGGCTGTACCACTGAAAATATTGTCTCATCAAAGAATTTTTCATTCCAAAGGGAATATACATTTCCCTGCTGCTGAAAGTAGCGCAGCCTTGGGCCAAACCCCAATCATCCACATATGTACGCACTTTTCCAAAAAACATGCATTCCCATTCACCATTCCACAGCATAAAGCTTAAAAGCTTTTCTTCATTTGAATTTATACAAGGAACCCTGTGCACCTAATTATACCTGGGCCCTCTCTTAAATTCAAGTCCCCTCCCACCATGATTCAATTCACTTTATCAAAACTGATAAAGCATTCACCATGCTCCCTCCAAATAAGTTACTTTCTTCTTCACTCATCTCAATTCCTGGTTCATGAGCATTAAAAATCACCAGATTTTCTAATTTATTTGCATTCTACCTTACTTTAACCTTGAACTTAATTCTTAGCACTTTTAACATCTCACAGCACATTCTGCATTAAATATGCCACCTTTTCCTATGCTCTTGTTTTCTCAATAACCCCAGACTTTACTCACTGAAAATTCCAGACACACTCAATCCAACTGTCCTTGAACTCTACTTCATTGAGCCGGAATATCCAAATTTTTCTCATCAAACAAAGTTTTCACTTCATCTTTTTTCATCATGGTTAAAACCATGAACATTCAAATACAACAGCCTGAGGGTTTGAAACGAAATCCTCTCCTGGTTCCTTCCAGAGTTTCTACTTTTAGGAAGTGACAATTCAAGAGAGGAGGATTTCCAGACACCTTCTCCTGCCCCAGATAATCACCTCTGACTAACAGGAGATCTGTGGGTGGTACTCTTTCTCTCAATCCTAGAGGTTATCATGAAATGTACCTGAGAGAATAAATTCCCAATGGCCTATTCATCTGCATGAAAGCTAAGTGATTAATGCAACAGAAATATCAAGTCCCTATGAAAAACCTTAAACTGTGACACATACCTGGCTCCTGTTTCTCAGTTTCTGTGTGAAGCCATGCCACACAATTACTCATAAACAGCAAAGCTGTGGAACTATCTTCCTTATTTCATCTTTCCCTCTTCCTATAATCTTTCTACATTTAGAAGTCAGGTCTACAAACATCTGAAGAGCTCTGATTAATTTCTTCATTCTTTTTCTTACCCTATATTCCTCTCACCTAAGATGGTCATGACTGGGGCATCTTTTGCCCATGCCACGTGGGTCACTATTAAAAAAGAGGTGTGTGTACATATCAAATTACAACTAATGTATGTCCAACACAGTAAGACACACAGGATTACATGAAGGGTATGACAGAACATATGCTGGAAAAATATTCACCTGCTCAGGTGATCCACGATCTAAGAAGACCAAAGCTAGGGCTAGGACATCTGTTGGTCGTGGCTCTGCCGTCTTTGACAACTCTTGTTTAATTATCCCAAGCACCTGCAAATATCAATGTATCACACACTGCACTTAAATTCTAGTTTTATCCCTAAAACCTAGAGATGACTGTCTCATTGTAACGTTATCAGGCAATCCTAAAATATGTGCGAATCCTGGATTCTGTGCTTAATATTCTAATGTATCCACCAGTCAGAATGTTACCTCTATTCATCTCATCAATCAAATTATCTTTCTGTCCGTCAGACCATTTAACAATAGTTACTAATGAACCATCTTCAAATGATGGAAACAGTGTTATGGCATACTGTAGTGAAAGAAAACATCACTTCTCAGAAATTTTGCCGCAAAATTTGGAAAACTGCTTTGGTTTACATTGCAACTAATTCCAGTTGTTCTATTTGTTTCTTCAAAACAGGACTTAGATAATTGTCTATTTATATGCTCTTGAGTGTGTTTTTGTTAATCAATGGGATTCTGTACTTCTCTACATTTCTTAAGCCTAACTGCTGTGGAATCAAGGCCTCCAGTTTGATTGCAATGCTGTTTGCTGGCAGGCCATCTCTTTGCCACAAAAAAGTTATCTATATTAATGCAGCACAGATACCAAACCATACATCATGGATTCCAGAAAACATGAAGTTCCAGTAATCTGGATATTTTTGAAATTGGTTAGTTTTGAATGTGGTGCACTGAAAAAAGAGAAAGCGTCTATAGGTTCATCAGTCTGACTAAGGAAATGATTTGGGGACAGGAGCAAAAGAGCTTTATCAGTGAGCAGCATATAATGTAGATTTATAAAACACAAGAGGTTTTAGTTTTCATCAAAGAAAAACCAAAGTATATGAAACAACAGAGTCTGGAGGATATGTTTCCAAAGATCAATCAGCAACTTTTGAGTGAAGTTCAGCCTAAGCCTAAACTTTCGACTTCCAACACTTGTGCTTCTTCTCTTCCTGTACCTGTCACTCCAGATGTTGAATTGTCTTCAGATGAAGATTAGTGGATTAATACTGATTACTCAGACCCTGTTTTTGAAGAGAATTAATTTGCAGCTATGTGGCAAAAACAGTTTTGTTCTTAAATTTCCTTCATTTACTTTATATCATATATTCTAAATTCTTAATTCTATATTTTACACAGTATTCTATATTTCAAGAATCTAAGGTGGATTAATAAAGATCAAACAGACCCTGTATTAGAAGGTTATAAATTTGTATCTCTTTAATACAATTTCATCTTTTATATTTCACTGTTTATTTCATATTTTACATATATATTTGGCAAGAGAACAAATGGGAACATCAGTGAAGGGGGCAAATGGGGAGATGATAACAAGTAGTGATGAAGCGAGAAGGAGATGGAGTGAGTATTTTGAAGGTTTGTATGTGTCTGATGATCAAATGGCAGATATGGGGCATTATGGTCAGGGTGGTGTGCGAAGTGAGAGGGTAAGGGAGAATGGTTTGGTAAACAGAGAAGGTAGTGAGAGCTCTGCGGTAGATGAAAGCTGGCAAGATGGAGGGTTTGGATGGTACTGCAGTGGAATTTATTAAAAAGGAGGTGACTGTGTTGTTGATTGGTTGGTAAGGATATTCAATGTATGTATGGATCATGGTGAAGTGCCTGAGGATTGGCAGAA
>JAUUDZ010466282.1:0-12005 GCA_032361705.1 Panulirus versicolor
CACCACTGTGGCGCTGTTTGGATATGATGACAGCACTGTCTGACTATGGCACTGTGTTAATATGATGAGAGCATTGCCAGAGTGTGGCGCTGTGGGGATGTAATGACAGCACTCCACTACTGTGGCGCTGTGTGGATATGATGACAACAGTGCACCAATCTGGCGCTATATAGATGTGATGTTACCACTGCTCGAATATTGCGCAGTGTGTATGTGATGACAGCACTGCAAAACTATGGAGCTGTGTGGATGTGATGACAGCACTGCATTACTGTGGTGTTCTGTGCTTGTAATGAGAGCACTCTCCGATTGGAGCGCCGTTTGGATGTGATGACATCATTGCCCAAGTGTGGCACTGTGTGGATGTGATGACAGCACTGCCCAACTGTGGTACTCTATGGATGTCACAACAGCACCCCACCACTGTGGCGCTGTGTGGATGTGATAACAGCACCGCCCGACTGTGGCGCTTTGTGGATGTGGTGATAGCACTGCACAAATGTGGTGATGTGTGGATATTATGAGAGCACTGACCAATTGTGACGCTGTGTGAATGTGATGAAAGCGCTGCACCACTGTGCCGCTTTGTGGAAGCGGTGACAGCACCGACCGAGTGCGGCGCTGCGTGGATTTGATGACAGCACTGCCCTACTGTGACACTGTGTGGATGTGGTGACAGCACTGCCCGACTATGGCGCTGTGTGGATGTGATGACACCGCTGCACCACTGTGTCGGTGTGCGGATGTGATGACATCACAACCCGACTTTGGCGCTGTGTGGATGTGATGAGAGCGCTGCACCCCTCTGGCGGTGTGTGGATGTGATGACATCCTGTTTGTTAATATGATGACAGAAATGTCCGACTATGGTGCAGTGTTAATGTGATGACAGCATTGCCAGACAGTGGCGCTGTGTGGATATGGTGATAGCATTCCCTGACTGGGGTGCAGTGTGGATGTGATGAAAGCAGTGAACCACTGTGGCGCTGTGTAGGTGTGATGACAGCACTGCCCGACTATGGCACAGTCTGGATGTGATGACAGCACTGCACCACTGTGGCCCTGTGTGGATGTGATGACAGCACTGCACCACTGTGGCGGAGTGCGGATGTGATGACAGAACAGCCCGACTTTGGGGCTGTGTGGATGTGATGACACCACTGCACCCCTCTGGCGCTGTGTGGATGTGTTGACAGCATTGCACAACTGTGGCGCTGTTTGGATATGATGACAGCAATGTCCGACTATGGCGCTTTGTTAATGTGATGACAGCACTGCCCGAATGTGGTGCTGTGTGGACGTGATATCACTGCACCACTGTGGCGCTGTATGGATGTGATGATAGCACTGGACCACTTTGGCGCTGTGTGGATGTGATGATAGCACTGCCCGACTGTAGCGCTTTGTGGATTTGACGGCAGCACTGCACCACTGTGGCGCTGTTTGGATATGAGGACAGCACTGTCCGACTACAACGCTGTCTTAGTATGATGACAGCACTGCCAGAGTGTGATTCTGTGGGATGTAATGACAGCACTCCCCGACTGTGGCGCTGTGTGGCTGTGATGACAGCAGTGCACCACTCTGGCGCTGTGTGGATGTGATGTTAGTACTGCTCGAATATTGCGCAGTGTGTATGTGATGACGGCGCTGTGTGCATGTGATGACAGCACTGCACTACTGTGGCGCTGTGTGCTTGTGAAGACAGCACTCTCCGACTGCAGCGTCGTTTGGATGTGATGACGTCACTGCCCGAGTGTGGCACTGTGTGGATGTGATGACAGCACTGCCTAACTGTGGTACTGTATGGATGTCACGACAGCACCGCACCGCTATGGCGCTGTGTGGATGTGATGACAGCACCGCCCGACTGTGGCAGTGTGAATGTGATGATAGCATTGCTCCACTGTGGTGCTGAGTGGATGTGATGAGAGCACTGCCCGACTGTGACGCTGTGTGGATGTGTTGACAGCACTGCCAGAGTGAGGCGCTACGTGGATATGATGACAGCACTGCCCGACTGTGACACTGTGTGGATGTGTTGACAACACTGCCCGAATATGGCGTCGTGTGCATGTGATGAGAGCACTGCACCACTGTGTCGGTGTGCGGATGTGATGGCAGCACAGCCTGACTTTGGCGCTGTGTGGATGTGATCACAGCACTGCACCCCTCTGGCGCTGTGTGAATGTAATGACAGCACTGCACCACTGTGACGTTGTATGGATATGATGACAGCAATGTCCGACTATGGCGCCGTGTTAATGTGATGACAGCATTGCAGACTGTGGCGCTGTTTGGATGTGATGACAACACTCCCGACTATGGCGCTGTGTGGATTTGATGACAGTAGTGAACCTCTCTGGCGCTGTGTGAGTGTAATGACAGCACTGCCAGACTATGGCGCAGTTTGGGTGTGATAAAAGGACTGCATCACTGAGGCGCTGTGTGGATGTGATGACATCTCTGCACCACTGTCGCGCGTGTGATTGTGATGCCACCACTGTCCGAATGTGGCGCCTTGTGGATGTGATGACAGCACTGCCCGACAGTGACACTGTGTGGGTGATGACAGCACTGCCCGACTGTACCGCTTTGTTGATATGATGGCAGCACTACACCACTGTGGCGCTTTGTGAGTGTGATGATCGCACTGCCCGACTTTGGAGCTTTATGGATGCGATGACTGCACTGCCCGACTGTGGCGCTGTGTGGATGTGATGACAACAGTGCCTGACTGTGGCACTGTGTGGACGTGATGACAACGCTGAACCACTATGGCGTTGTGTGGAAGTGATGACAGCAATGCACCAATGCGGCGCTGTGTGGATGTGATGACAGCACTGCTCGACTGTGGAACTAAGTCAGTGTGATGACAGCACTGCACCACTGTGGCGCTGTGTGGATATGATGAAAGCACTGCACCACTGTGGCGCTGTGTGGATGTGATGACATCACTGTCCCAATGTGGCGCTGTGTGGATGTGGTGACAGCACTGCACCACTATGGCGCTATGTGAATGTGATGATAGCACTGCACCACTGTGGTGCTGAGTGGATATGATGGGAGCACTGACCGGCTGTGGCGCTCTGTGGATGTGATGACAGCACTGCATCACTCTGCCGCTGTGTGGAAGCGGTGACAGCACCGCTCGGGTGAGGCACTCAGTGGATATGATGATAGCACTGCCCGACTGTGGCGCTGTGTGGATGTGATGACAGTACTACACCCCTCTGGCGCTGTGTGAATATGATGACAGCACTGCACCACTTTGGCGCTGTTAGGATATGATGACAGCAGTGTTCGACTATGGCGCTGTGTTAATGTGATGACAGCATTGTAGACTGTGGCGCTGTGTGGATATGATGACAGCACTCCCCGACTATGGCGCTATGTGGATGTGATGACAGCAGTGAACCACTATGGCTCTGTGTGGGTGTGATGACAGCACTGCCCAACTATGGCGCAGTTTGGATGTGATGACAGAACTGCACCACTGAGGCGCTGTGTGGATGTGATGACATCTCTGCACCACTGTGGCAGTGTGTGGTTGTGATGGCACCACGGTCCGAATGTGGCTCCTTGTGAATGTGATGACAGCACTGCCCGACTCTGGCACTGTATTGATATGACGACAGCACTTCATTACTGTGGCGCTGTGTGCATGTGATGAAAGCACTGCCCGGTGTGGTGTTGTGTGGACTCAATGACGACTGCACTACTGTGGCGCTGTATGGTCGTGATGACAGCACTGGACCACTTTGGTGCTGTGTGGATGTGATGACAGCACTGCACTACTCTGACGCTGTGAGGATGTGATGACAGCACTGTCCGACTGTAGCGCATTGTGGATATGATGACAGCACGGCACCAGTATGGGGCTGTGTGGAAGTGATGACAGCACTGCACCACTGTGGCTGTGTACGGATGTGATGACAGCACTACCCGACTGTGGCGATGTGTGGATATGATGACAGCAGTGCCCGACTGTGGGACTGTGTGGATGTGATGACAGTACTGCACCACTATGGCGCTCTGTGGTTGTGATGACAGCGCTGCCCGACTGTAGCGCTATATGGATATGATGACAGCACTGCACCACTGTAGCGCTGTGTGAATGTGAAGACCGCACTGCCCAACTGTGGAGCTTCATGGATGCGATGACAGCACTGCACCACTATAAAGCTGTGTGGATGTGATGACAACAGTGCCCGACTGTGGCACTGTGTGTATATGATGACAACATTGCGCCACTATGGCGCTGTGTGGAAGTAGTGACAGCAATGGACCACTGTGGCGCTGTGTGGGTGTGACGAAAGCACTGCCCGACTGTGGAGCTTTGTGGATGTGATGACAGCACTGCACCACTATGACGCTGTGTGGATTTGATGACATTACTGTCCGACTGTGGAACTATGTGGATGTGATGACATCACTGCACCACTGTGGCGCTGTGTGGATATAACGACAGCACTGCACCACTGTGGCGCTGTGTGGATGTGATGACAGCACTGCACCAATGAGGCGGTGTGTGGATGTGATGACAGCAATGCCTGACTATGAGGGTGTGTGGATGTGATGAAAGCACTGCACCGCTGTGACGTTGTGTGGATGTGATGGCAGCACTGTCCGCATGTGGCGCTGTGTGGATATGATGACAAAAGTGCACCACTGTGGCGATGTGTGAATGTGATGAAAGCACTGCACTACTGTGGAACTGTGTGGATGTGATGACAGCACTGCACCACTGTGGCGCTGTTTGGATATGATGACAGCACTGCCCTACTATGGTGCTGTGTTAGTATGATGACAGCATTGCCAGAGTGTGGCGTTGTGGGGATGTAATGACAGCACTCTCCGACTGTAGCGCCGTGTGGATGTGATGACAGTAGTGCACCACTCTGGCGCTATGTGGATGTGTTGTTAGCACTGCCCGAATATGGCGCAGTGTGTATGTGATGACAGCACTGCAAAACTGCTGTCTCGCTGTGTGGATGTGATGACATAACTGCCCGAGTGTGGCACTGTGTGGATGTGATGCCAGCACTGCCCAGCTGTGCTACTGTATGGATGTCACGACAGCACTGCACCACTGTGGCACTGTGTGGATGTGATGACAGCACCGCCTGACTGTGGCGCTGTGTGGATGTGGTGACAGCACTGCACCACTGTGGCGCTCTGTGAATGTGATGACAGCACTGCACCAATGTGGTGCTGTGTGGATATGATGAGAACACTGCCCGACTGTGGCGCTGTGTGGATGTGATGACAGTACTACACCACTGTGCCGCGGTTTGGAAGCAATGATGGCACCGTTCAAGTGAGGCGCTGCGTTGATATGATGACAGCGCTGCCTGACTGTGACGCTGTGTGGATGTGATCACAGCACTACCCGACTATGGCGCTGTGTGGATGTGATGACAGCACTGCACCACTGTGGCGGTGTGCGGATGTGATGACAGCACTGCCCGACTTTGGCCCTGTGTAGATGTGATGACAGCACTGCACTCCTTTGGTGCTGCGTGAATGTGATGACAACACTGTACCACTGTGGCGCTGTTTCGATATGATGACAACAATGTACGACTATGGTGCTGTGTTAATAAGAAGAGAGCATTGGCTGACTGTGGCGCTGTGTGGATGTAATGAGAGCACTCCTCGACTGGGGCGCTGTGTGGATGTGATGACAGCACTAAACCACTGTGGCGCTGTGTGGGTGTGATGACGGCACTGCCCGACTATGGCGCAGTCTGGATGTGATGACAGCACTGTATCAATGTGGCGCTGTGTGGATGTGATGACATCTCTGCACCACTGTGACGCTGTTTGGTTGTAATGGCAGCACTGTCCGAATGTGGCGCCTTGTGGATGTGATGACAGCACTGCCCGACTGTGGCACTGTGTGGATGTGATAACAGCACTGCCCGACTGTGGGTCTGTGTGGATGTGATGATAACACTACCCGATTCTGGCACTGTGTGGATGTGATGATAGCACTGCCCGGCTGTGGCTTTGTGTGGATGTGATGACAGCACTGCACCACTGTGGCGCTGTGTGGAATAGATGACAGCACTGCCCGACTTCGGTGCTGTGTGGGTATGACGACAGCACAGCACCACTGTTGAGCTGTGTGGATGTGATGATACCACTACCCGATTCTGACAGTGTGGATGTGATGACAGCACGGCCCGGCTGTGGTTCTGTGTGGATGTGTTGACAGCACTGCACCAATGTGGCGCTCTGTGGAATAGATGACAGCACTGCCTGACTTTGGTGCTGTGTGGATGTGACGAGAGCACAGCACCACTGTGGCGCTGTGTGGATGTAATGACTGTAATGCCCGACTTTGGCGCTCTGTGAATGTGATGAAAGCACTGCACAAATGTGGCGCTATATGGATCTGATGACAGAAATGCTCGATTGTGGTGTTATGTGAATGTGATGAGAGCACTGCCCGATTGTGTGTGGATGTTAAGACAGCACTGCACCACTCTTGCACTTTGTTGATGCAATGACAAGCCTGGCTGACTGTGGCGCTGTTTATGTGATGGCAGCACTGCACCAGTGTGGCGCTGTGTGGATGTGATGACAGCACTGGCTGACTGTGGGTCTGTATGAATATGACAGCACTGTACCACTTTGGCGCCGTGTGAATGTGATGACAGCACTGACCGACTGTGGCGCTGTGTGAATGTAATGACAGCACTGGACCACTATGGCACTGTGGGGATGTGATGATAGCACTGCACCACTGTCTAGCTGTGTGGATGTGACGACGGCACCGCTCGACTGTGGCGCTGTGTAGATATGATGACAGCACTGCCTGACTGTGGCGCTGTTTTAATGTGATGACAGCACTGCACCAATGTGGCGCTGTGTGGATGTGATGAAAGCAATGCCCGACTGTGGCACTGTATGGATGTGATGACAGAACTGCAACATTATGGCGCTATGTGGATGTGATGACAGAATTGCACCACTGTGGCGCTATATGGATGTGATGACAGCACTGCCGGATTATAGCGCAGTGTGAATGTGATGAGAGCAATGGAACACTGTGGCGCTGTGTGGATGAGATGACATAAGTGCACCACTGTGGCGCTGTGAGGTTGTGATGGCAGCACTGTCCGACTGTGGCGCCGTGTGGATGTAATGACAGCACAGCCCGACTCTGGCACTGTATGGAAATGACGATAGCATTGCACCACTGTGGCGCTGTTTGCATGTGATGACAGCACCGCCCGACTGTACCGTTGTGGGAATGTGATGACATAACTACACTGTGGCGCTCTATGGATGTGATGATAGCACTGGACCACTTTAGCGCTGTGTGGATATGATGACAGTATTGCACCACTATGGCGCTGTGTGGAAGTGATGACACCAATGGACCACTGTGGCGCTGTGTGGATGTGATGACAACACTGCTCGACTGTGGAGCTCTGTGGATGTGATGACAGCACTGCACCACTATGGCGCTGTGTGGATTTGCTGACATCACTGCCCGCTTAAGGAACTAGTTGTGTTATTGTGATGACAGCACTGCACCACTGTGGCGGTGTGTAGATATGATGACAGCACTGCACCATTGTGGCGCTGTGTGGATGTGATGACAGCAATGCCCGACTGTGGCAGTGTGTGGATGTGATGATAGCACTGCACCACTGTGGCGTTGTGTGGATGTGATGACAGCACTGTCCCAATATGGCGCTGTGTGGATTTGATGACAGCAGTGCACCACTGTGGCGATGTGTGAATGTGATGATAGCACTGCACTACTGTGGAGCTGTGTGGATGTGTTGACAACACTGCACAACTCTGGCGCGGTTTGGATATGATGACAGCACTGTCCGACTATGGCGCTCTGTTAGTATGATGACAGCATTGCCAGAGTGTGGCGTTGTGGGGATGTAATGACAGCACTCCCCGACTATGGCGCTGTGTGGATGTGATGACAGCAATGTACCACTCTGACGCTTTGTGGATGTGATGACAGCACTGCCCGAATATTACGCAGTGTGTGTGTGATGACGGCAGTGCAAAACTGTGGCTCTGTGTGGATGTGATGACAGCACTGCACCACTCTGACGCTGTGTGAATTTGATGACAGCACTGCGCTACTGTAGCTTTGCCTGGATATGATGACAGCACTGCACCACTGTGGCGCTGTGTGAGTGTAATGACCGCACTGACCAACTGTGGAGCTGTATGGATTCGATGACAGCACTGCCCGACTGTGGCGCTGTGTGGATTGATGACAACAGTGCCCGACTGTGGCACTGTACGGATGTGATGACAATATTGCACCACTATGTGTGGAAGTGATGAGAACAATGCACCACTGTGGCGCTATGTGGATTTGATGACAACATTGTTCGACTGTGGAGCTTTGTGGATGTGATGACAGCACTGCACCACTATGATGCTGTGTGGATTTGTTGACATCATTGCTCGCCCAAGTAACTGTGTTAGTGTGATGACAGCACTGCACCAGTGTGGAGGTGTGTAGATATGATGACAACACTGTACCATTGTGGCGCTGTGTGGATGTGATGAGAGCACTTTATCACTGTGGCAGTGTGTGGATGTGATGACAGCACTGCCCGAATGTGGCGGTGTGTGGATGTGATGATAGCACTGCACCACTGTGGCGTTGTGTAGATGTGATGACAGCAATGTCCGAATGTAACGTTGTGTGGATGTAATGACAGCAGTGCACTACTGTGGGGATGTGTGAATGTGATAACAGCACTGCACTTCTGTGGAGTTGTGTGGATGTGATGAGAGCACTGCACCACTGTGGCGCTGTTTGGAAGTGATGACAGCACTGCCCGACTGTGGCGCTGTGTGAATGTGATAACAGGATTGCACCACTGTGTTGCTGTGTGGATATGATGACAGAGCGGCCCGACTGTGGCGCTGTGTTGGTGTGATGACAGCGCTGTACCACTGTGCAGGTGTGTGTAAGTGATGACAGCACCGCTCGAGTGAGGCGCTGCGTGGCTATGATGACAGCACTTCCCAAATATGACGCTGTGTGGATGTGATGACAGCACTGCCCGACCATGGCGCAATGTGGATGGATGTGATGAGAGCACTGCGCCACTGTGGCGCTGTGTGGTTGTGATGGCAGTAGTGTCCGAGTGTGGCGCCGTGTTTATGTGATGACAGCACTGCCCAAGTGTGGCATTGTGTGCATGTGATGACAGCACTGCCTGATTATGGCATTGTATGTATGTGACGACAGCATTGAACCACTGTGGCGCTGTGTGGATATGATGACAGCACCTCCCGACCGTGGTGCTGTGTGGATGTGGTGACAGCACTGCCTGAGTGTAGCGCTCTGTGGATATGACAACACTGCGCCATTGTGGAGCTGTGTGGATGTGATGACAGCACTGCCCGACCGTGGAAGTTTGTGGATGTGATGACAACACTTCCCGAGTGTGACGTTGTTTGGATGCGATGACAGCACTGCCCGACTGTGGTGCTATGTGTATGTAATGACAACACTACACTTTTCTTGCGGTGCGTGGATGTGCTGACAGCCCTAGCTGACTCTGGCACTGTTTGGATGTGATGACAACACTGCACCACTGTGGCACTGTGTGGATCTGATGACAGCACCGGCTGACTGTGGCTCTGTGTGGATGTGATGAAAGCACTGCGCGCATGTAGAACTGTATGGATATGATGATAGCACTGCACCACTGTGGCGCTATGTGGATGTGATGACAGCACTGCCCGACTGTGGCGCTGTATGGATGTGATGACAGTACTGCACCACTGTGTGAATGTGATGACAGTACTGCCCGACTGTGGCACTGTATGGATGTGATGACAGCACTGCACCACTGAGGCGGTGTGTGAATGTGATGAAAGTACTGCCTGACTGTGGCGCTGTTTGGATGTGATGACAGCTCTGCATCACTGTGGCGATCTGTGGATGTGGTGACAGCACTGCACTACTGTGGCGCTGTGTGGATGTGATGACAGCACTGCTCCACTGTGGCGCTCTGTAGATGTACTGACAGAACTGCACTACTGTGGAGCTGTGTGAATGTGACGACAGCACTGCTCGATTCTGGCGCTGTATGGATGCAATTATAGCACTGCCGGTCTGTGGCACTGTATGGATGTGATGACAGGATTGTAATACTGTGGCGCTGTGTAGGTATGATGATAGCACTGCCTGACTCTGACGCTCTATGGATGTGATGACAGCACTGCACCATTGTGGCGATGTATGGATGAGATGAGAGATCTGCAACACAGTTGCGCTGTGTGGAATTGTTGACAGCACTGTACTACTGTGGCGCTCTGTGGATGCAATGATAGCACTGCACCACTGTGGCGCTGTGTGTATGTGATGACAGCACTGCTCCACTGTGGTGCTCTGTAGATGTGCTGACAGAACTTCACTACTGTGGAGCTGTGTGAATGTGACGACAGCACCGCTCGATTCTGGCGCTGTCTGGATGCGATGATAGCACTGCACGTCTGTATCACTGTATGGATGTGATGACAGGATTGTACCACTGTGGTGCTGTGTGGATATGATGACAGCACTGCCTGACTCTGGCGCTCTTTGGGCGTGATGACAGCACTGTACCATTGTGGCGATGTATGGATGTGATGAGAGATCTGCAACACCGTTGCGCTGTGTGGATTTGTTGACAGCACTGCACTACTGTGGTGCTCTGTGGATGTAATGATAGCACTGCACCATTGTGGCGCTGTTTGGATGTGATGACAGCACTGCGTGACTGTGGCGCTGTGTGGATGTGATAACAGCACTGCACCACTCTGGCGTTGTGTGGATGCTATGACAACACTGCACCACTATGGCGCTGGGTGGATGTGATGACAGCAGCACACCACTCTGGCACTGTGTGGATGTGATGACAACACTGCACCACTATGACGCTGGGTGGATGTGATGATAGCACTGCTCCATTGTGGCGCTGTGTGGATGTGATGACAGCACTGCCCAACTGGGACACTTTATGGATGTGGTGACAGCTCTGCCCCGCTGTGGCTCTCTGTGGATATGATGACATCACTGCACCACTGTTGCGCTGTGTGGATGTGGTGATAGCACCGCCCAACTGTGGAACTGTGTGGATTTGATGACAGCATTGCACCACTGTGGCGCGATGTGGATATGATGACAGCACTGCACCACTGTGGCCCTGTGTGGATATTATGACAGCACTGCACCACTGTGGCGTTGTCCGAATGTGGCGCTGTGTGGACGTGATGACAGCAGTGTACCGCTGTGGCGATGTGAATGTGATGACAGCACTGCACTACTATGGAGCTGTGTGGATGTGATTACAGCACTGCACCACTGTGGCGCTGTGTGGATATGATGACAGCACTGTCCGACTATGGTGCTGTGCTAGTATGATGACAGCACTGCCAGAGTGTGGCGCTGTATGTTGTAATATTACGACAGCACTCCCCGACTCTGGCGCTGTGTGGATGTGATGACAGCGGAGCACCACTGTGGAGCTGTGTGGATGTAATTACAGCAATGCACTACTGTGGCGCTCTGTGCTTGTAATGACAGGACTGTCCGACTGTGGCGCCGTGTGGATATTATGACAGCACTGCCCGAGTGTGGCACTGTGTGGATGTGATGACACCACTGCCCGATGTTGGTACTGTATGGATGTCTCGACTGCACTGTACCACTGTGGCGCTGTTTGGATGTGATGACAGAATCGCCCGACTCTGGTGCTGTTTGAATATGATGACAGCACTGCACCACTGTGACGCTGTGTGGATGTGATGACAGTACTGCAACACTGTGACGCTGCATATATATGATGACAGCACTGCCCGACTGTGGCGGTCTGTGAATGTGAAGACAGCACTGCACCACTGTGGTGCTGTGTGAATATGATGACAGCACTGCTCGACTGTGGCGCTGTGTTGGTGTGATGACAGCACTGCACCACTGTGCCGCTGTGTGTAAGTGATGACAGCACCGCTCGAGTGAG
>JAUUDZ010466293.1:0-12004 GCA_032361705.1 Panulirus versicolor
ACCACCATCACTGTACTGGTGGTTCCTGAACTCCATATTCCCAGTCATCCTCTACCACCAGCATTGTACTGGTGGTTCCTGACCTCCATATTCCCAGCCATCCTCCACTACCACCACTGCACTGGTGATCCTGACCTCAATATATCAAGTCATCCTACACCATCACTACTCTACTGGTGGTTCCTGACCTCCAGATTTCAACTAATCTTCTACCACCACCACCACTGAACTGGCAGTGCCTGACCTCCATATTCCAATTCATCCTCCACCACCATCACCACTCTACGAGTGGGTCCTGACCTACATATTCCCTGTTATCCTCCACCATTACCACCAAGGTACGGGTGATTCCTGACCCACATATTACCAGTCATCCTCCACCACCATCTCCACTGCACTGATATTTCCTGACCTCCATATATCCAGTCATCCTCCAACACCGCCAATGTACTGTTGGCTCCTGACCCCCATATTCCCAGTCACCCTCCAACACCAATACTATACTCGTGGTTCATGACCCCATAACCCAATCATCTTCCACCACCACAACCACTGTACTGGTGGTTCTTGACCTTCATATTCCAAGTCATCCTCTCATACAACTCTACCGGTATTTCCTGATCTCCATATTCCCAGTCATCCTCCACCACCACCACCACTGTACTTGAGGTTCCTGAAATCCAAATTCCCAGTTGTACTCCACCAGCATCACTGTACTGGTGGTTCCTGACCTCCATATTCATAGTCATCCTCCACCACCACCACTGTACTGGTAATTCCTAACCTCCATATTCCCAGTCATCCTCCACCACCAGCATTTTACTAGTGGTTCCTGACCTCCATATTCCCAGCCACCCTCCACCACCAGCACTGTACTGGTGATCCTGACCTCCATATTTCAAGTCATCCTCCACCACCACTACTCTACTGGTGGTTCCTGACCTCCAGATTTCCACTCATCCTCTACCACCACCACCACGACTGTACTGGTAGTGCCTGGCCTCCATATTGTAATTCATCCTCCAACACCATCACCACTCTACTGATGGGTCCTGACCTATATATTCCCAGTTTTCCTCCACCATTACCACTAAGATACGGGTGATTCCTGACCTACATATTCCCAGTCATCCTCCAACACCATCTCCACTGTCCTGATATTTCCTGACCTCCATATTTCCAGTCATACTCCAACATCGCCACTGTACTGTTGGTTCCTGACCTCCATATTTCCAGTCATCCTCCAACACCAATACTATACTCGTTGTTCATGACCCCAATATCCCAATTATCTTCCACCACCACAGCCACTGTACTGGTGGTTTTTGACCTTCATATTCCCAGTCATCCTCTCATACCACTCTACCGATATTTCCTGATCTCCATATTACCAGTAATCCTCCACCACCACCACTTTACTGTTGGTTTCTCAAATCCATATTCCCAGATGCACTCCACCAACATCACTGTACTGGTGGTTCCTGATCTCCATATTCATAGACATCCTCCACCACCACCACTATACTGGTGGTTCCTGACCTCCATATTCCCAGTCATCCTCTTCCACCAACATTGTACTGGTGGTTCCTGACCTCCATAATCCCAGCCATCGTCCACTACCACCACTGTACTGGTGATCCCGACCTAGATATTTCAAGTAATCCTCCACCACCACTACTCTACTGGTGGTTCCTGACCTCCAGATTTTCACTCATCGTCTACCACCACCACCACTGTGCTGGTAGTGCCTGACCTCCATATTCTACTTCCTCCTACAGCAACACCACCACTCTACTGGTGGGCCCTTACCTACATATTCCCAGTCATCCTCCACCACCATCTCAATTGCACTGGTGTTTCATGACCTTCATCTTTCCAGTCATCCTCCAACACTGCCACTGTACAGGGGGTTCCTGAAATCCATATACCCAGTTGTACCCCACCAACATCATTGTCCTGGTGGTTCCTGACCTCCATATTCACGGTCATCCTCCACCACTACCACAGTACTGGTGATTCCTGACTTACATATTCAGAGTCATCCTCCGCCACCACTGTACTGTTGGTTCCTACCCTCCTTATTCCCGGTGATCCTCCACCACCACTGTACTGGTGATTCCTGATCTCCATATTCCTAGCCACCCTCCACTACCACTAATGTAGTTGTGATCCTGCCTTCCATATTCCAAGTCATCCTCCACCACCAATACTTTACTGGTAGTTCCTGACCTCCATATTTCCACTCATACTCCGCCACCACCACCACTGTTGGTGAATGACCTCCATATTCCAATTCACTTTCCACCACCACCACCACTCTACTGGTGGGTCAAGATCTTCATATTCCCAGTCATCCTCCACAACCACTACTGTACACTTGGTACTTGAACCCCATATTCCTAGTCATCCTCCACCACCACTACCACTGTAGTGATCGGTCCTGACCTCCATATTCCCAGTCTTCCTATACCACCAGCATTGAACTGGTGGTTCCAGACCTCAATATTCCCAGCCATCTTCCACTACCACCACTGCAGTGGTGATCCTGACCTCCATATTTCAAGTCATCCTACACCACCACTACTCTACTGTTGGTTATTGACCGTCAGATTTTCACTCATCCTCTACCACCACCACCACTGTACTAGCAGTGCGTGACTTCCATATTCCAATTCATCCTCAACCACGACCAACACTCTACTGGTGTGTCCTGACCTACATATTCCCAGTCATACTCCACCATTACCACCAAGGTACGGGTGATACCTGACCCAAATATTCCCAGTCATCCTCCTCCGCCATCTCCATTGCACAGATGTTTCCTGACCTCCATATTTTTGCAGTCATCCTCCAACACCGACACTTTCTGTTGTTTCCTGACCTCCATAATCCCAGTCATCCTGCAACACCAATACTATATTCGTGGTTCATGACACCATATCCCAATCATATTCCACCACCACAACCACTGAACTGGTGGTTCTTGACCTTCATATTTCCAGTCATCCTTTCATACCACTCTACCGGTATCTAATGATCTCCATATTCTCAGTCATCCTACACCATCACTACTTTACTGGTGGTTCTTGAAATCCAAATTCCCAGTTGTACACCACCAACATCACTGTAATGGAGGTTCCTGATTTCCATATTCACAATCAAAATCCACCACCACCATTGTATTGGTGGTTCCTGACCTCCATATTCCCAGTCATCCTCTACCAACAGCATTGTACTTGTGGTTCCTGACCTCCATATTCCCAGCCATCCTCCAGTACCACCACTGTATTGGTGATCCTGACCTCCATATTTCAAGTCATCCTCCACCACCACTACTGTATTGGTGGATCTTGACCTCCAGATTGCCACTCATCCTCTATCACCACCACCACTGTACTGGTAGTGCCTGACCTCCATATTCTAATTCAGCCTCCACCACCACCACCACTCTATTGGTGTGTCCTGACCAACATATTCCTAGTCATCCTCCACCATTACCACCAAAGTACGAGTGATTCCTGACTTACATATTCCCAGTCATCCTCCAACATCTCCACTGCACTGATGTTTTCTGACCTCCATATCTCCAGTCATACTCCATCACCGCCAATGTACTGTTGGTTCCTGACCTCCATATTCCCAGTGATCTTCCAACACGAATACTATACCCGTTGTTCATGACCCCATATCCCAATCATGTTCCACCAGCACAACCACTGTACTGGTGGTTCTTGACCTTCTTATTCCCAGTCATCCTCTCATACCACTCCACCGGTATTTCCTGATCTCCATATTCCCAGTCATCCTACACCACTACTACTTTACTGGTTGTTCCTGAAATCCAAATTCCCAGTTGTGCTCCACCAACATCACTGTACTGGTAGTTCCTGATCTCCATATTCACAGTCATCCTCCACCACCACCACTGTACTGGTGGTTCCTGACCTCCATATTCCCAGTCATCCACTACCACCAGCATTTTACTGGTGGTTTCTCACCTCTATATTCCCAGCCATCCGCCACTACCACTACTGTACTGGTGATCCTGACCTCCATATATCAAGTCATCCTCCACCACCACTACTCTACTGGTAGTTCCTGACCTGCAGATTTCCACTCATCCTCTACCACCACCACCACTGTAATGGTAGTGCATGACCTCCATATTGTAATTAATCCTCCACCGCCACCACCACTCTACTGTTGGGTCCTTACCTACATATTCCCAGTCATCTTCCACCATTATCACTATAAAACGGTTGGTTCCTAACCTACATATTCTCAGTCATCCTCCACTACCATCTCCACTGCACCGATGTTTCCCGACCTCATTATTTCCATTCATGCTTCAACACCGCCAATGTACTGTTGGTTCCTGACCTCCATATTTCCAGTCATCTTCCAACACCAATACTATACCCATGGTTCATGACCCAATATCCCAATCATCTTCCACCACCGCAACCACTGTACTGGTGGTTCTTGACCTTCGTATTCCCAGTAATCCTCTCATACAACTCTACCGGTATTTACTGATCTCCATATTCCCAGTCATCCTACACCACTACTACTTTACTGGTGATTCCTGAAATCCAAATTCCCAGTTGTACTTCAACAACATCACTGTACTGGTGGTTCCTGATCTCCATATTCACATTCATCCTCCAACAGCACCACTGTACTGGTGGTTCCTGATCTCCATATTCCCTCTCATCCGCTACCACTAGCATTGCACTGGTGGTTTCTGACCTCCATATTCCCAGCCTTCCTCCACTACCACCACTGTACTGGTGATCCTGACCTCCATATTTCAAGTCATCCTCCACCACCACTACTCTACTGGTACTTCCTGACCTCCAGATTTCAACTAATCCTTTACCACCACCACCACTGTAAAGCTAGTGCCTGACCTCCATATTCTAATTCATCCTCCACCACCACCATCACTCTACTGGTGGGTCCTTACCTACATATTCTCAGTCATCCTCCACCATTACCACTAAGAAACTGGTAATTCCTGACCTACATATTCCCAGTCATCCTCCACCGCCATTTCCACGGAACTGATGTTTCCTGACCTCCATATTTTCAGTCATCCTTCAACAACGCCACTGTATTGTTGGTTCCTGAACTCCATATCCCCAGTCAACCTCCAACACCAATAGTATACTCGTGGTTCATGACCCCATATCCCAATCATCTTCCACAACTACAACCACTGTACTGGTGGTTCTTGACCATCATATTCCCAGTCATCCCCTCACACCACTCTACCGGTATTCAATGATCTCCATATTTAAAGTCATCCTACACCACCACCAGTTTATTGGTGGTTCCTGAAATCCAAATTCCTAGTTGTACTCCACCAACACCCCTGTATTGGTGGTTACTGATCTCCATATTCACAGTCATCCTACACCACCAACACTGTACTGGTGTTTCCTGACCATATTCCCAGTCAGCCGCTACCACCAGCATTGCACTTGTGGTTTCTGACCTCCATATTCCCAGCCATACTCCACTACCACCACTGTACTGGTGATCCTGACCTCCATATTTCAAGTCATCCTCCACCGCCACTACTCTACTGGTGGTTCCTGACCTCCAGATTTCCACTCATCCTTTACCACCACCACCACTGTAATAGTAGTGCCTGACCTCCATATTCTAATTCATCCTCCACCACCACCACCACTCTACTGGTGGGACCTTACCTACATATTCAAAGTCGTCCTCCACCATTACAACTAAGAAACGTGTGATTCATGACCTACATATTTCCGGTCATCCTCCACCACCTTCTCCACTGACCTGATGTTTCTGAACTCCATATTTCCAGTCATCCTCCAACATCGCCACTGTACTGTTAGTTCCTGACCACCATATCCTCAGTCATCCTCCAACACCAATATTATACTCGTGGTTCATGACACCATATCCCGATCATCTTCCACCACCACAGCCACTATACTGGTGGTTCTTCACCTTCATATTCCCAGTCATCCTCTCATACCACTCTACCGGTATTTAATGATCTACATATTCCCAGACATCCTCCACCACCACACTTTTACTGGTGGTTCCTTAAATCCAAATTCCCAGTTGTACTCGACGAACCTCACTGTACTGGTGGTTCCTGATCTCCATATTCACAGTCATCCTTCACCACCGCAACTTTACTGGTGCTTCCTGACCTCCATATTTCCAGTCATTCTCTACAATCATCATTGTACTGGTGGTTCCTGACCTCCATATTCCCAGCCATCCTTCACTACCACTACTGTACTGGTGATCCTGACCTCTACATTTCAAGTCATCCTCCACCACCACTACTCTACTGGTGGTTCCTGACCTCCAGATTTCCACTCATCCTGTACCACCACCACCACTGTACTGGTAGTGCCTGACCTCCATATTCTAATTCATCCTTCACCACCACCATCACTCTACTAGTGGGTCCTAACCTATATTTTCCCAGGCATCGTCCACTATTACCACCAAGGTACAGGTGATTCCTGACCCACATATTCCCAGTCATCCTCCACCACTTTCTCCACTGCACTGATGTTTCCTGACCTCCATATATCCAGTCATCCTCCAACACCGCCACTGTACTCTTGATTCCTGACCTCCATATTCCCAGTCACACTCCAACACCAATACCATGCCCGTGGTTCATGACCCAATTTCCCAATCATCTTCCACCACCACAACCACTGTACTGGTGGTCCTTCACCTTCATATTCCCAGGCCTCTTCTCATACCACTCTATCGGTATTCAATGATCTCCCTATTCCCAGTCATCCCCCACCACCACCACTTTACTGGTGGTTCCAGAAATCGATATTTCCATTTGTACTCCACCAACATCACTGTACTAGTGGTTCATGATCTCCATATTCACAGGCATCCTCCACCACCACCACTGTACTAGTGGTTCCTGACCTCGATATTCCAAGTCATCATCTACCACAGCATTGTACTGGTGGCTCATGACCTCCATATTCCCAGTCTCCCTCTACCACCATCATTGTACTGGTGGTTCCTAACCTCTATATTCCCAGCCATCTTCCACTACCACTACTGCACTGGTGATCCTGACCACCATATTTCAAATCATCATCCACTACTACTACTCTACTGGTCGTTCCTAACCTCCAGATTTCCACTCATCCTCTACCACCACCACCACTGTACTAGGAGCGCCTGACTTCCATATTCCAGTTCATCCTCCACCACCACCACCACTCTACTTGTGGGTCCGGACCTACATATTCCCAGTCATCCTCCATCATTACCCCCAAGGTACGGGTGATGCCTGACCCACATATTCCCAGTCATCCTCCTCCACCATCTCCACTGCACAGATGTTTCCTGACCTCCATATTTCCAGTCATCCTATAACACCGCCACTATCTGTTGGTTCCTGACCTCCATATTCCCAGTCATCCTCGAACAGCAATAATATTCTAGTGGTTCATGACACCATATCCCAATCATCTTCCACCACCACAACCACTGTATTGGTGGTTCTTTACCTTCATATTTCCAGTAATCCTCTCATACCACTCTACCAGTATTTAATGATCTCCATATTCCCAGTCATCCTACACCACCACTACTTTACTGGTGGTTAATGAAATATCCAAATTCCCAGTTGCACTCCCCAAACATCACTGTACTGGTGGTTCCTCATTTCCATATTCACAATCATCATCCATCACCAACACTATACTGGTGGTTCCTGACCTATATATTCACAGTCATCCTCTACCACCAGCATTGTACTGGTGGTTCCTGACCACCATATTCCCAGCTATCATCCACTACCACGACTGTACTGGTGATCCTGGCCTCCATATTCCCAGCCATCATCCACTACCACCACTGTACTTGTGATCCTGACCTTCATATATCAAGTCATCCTCCACCACCACTACTCTACTGGTGGTTCCTGACCTACAGATTTCCACTCATCCTCTACCACCACCACCACCACCGTACTGGTAGTGCCTGACCTCCATATTCTAATTCATCCTCCACCACCACCACCACTCTACTGTTGGGTCCTTAACCACATATACCCAGTCATCTTCCAGCATTACCACTAAGAATCGGGTGATTCCTGACATACATATTCCCAGCCATCCTCCACCACCATCTCCACTTAACTGTTGTTTTCTGACCTCCATATATCCAGTCATCCTCCAACACCGCCAATGTACTCTTGGTTCCTGACATCCATATTCCCAGTGATCTTCCAACACCAATACTATACCCTTGGTTCATGACCCCATATCCCAGTCATCTTCCACCAACACAACCACTGTACTGGTGGTTCTTTGCCTTCATATTCCCAGTCATCCTCTCATACCACTCAACCGGTATTTACTCATCTCCATATTCCCAGTAATCCTACACCACTACTACTTTACTGGTGGTTCCTGAAATCCAAATTCCCAGTAGTAATCCACCAACATCACTGTACTGTTGGTTCCTGATCTCCATATTCACAGTCATCCTCCACCACCACCACTGTACTGGTGGTTCCTGACCTCCATATTACCAGTCATCCGATACCACCATCATTGCACTGGTGGTTTCTGACCTCCATATTCCCAGCCATCCACCACTACCACCACTGTACTAGTGATCCTGACCTCCATATTTCAAGTCATCCTCCACCACCACTACTATACTGGTGGTTCCTGACCTACAGATTTCCACTCATTGTTTACCACCACTACCACTGTACTGGTAGTGCCTTACCTACATATTCTACTTCATTCTCCACCACCACCACCACTCTACTGTAGGGTCCTTACCTACATATTCCCAGTCATCCTCCACCATTACCACTAAGAAACGGGTGATTTCTGACCTACATACTCCGAGTCATCCTCCACCACCATCTCCACTGCACTGATGTTTCCTGACCTCCATATTTCTAGTCATCCTTCAACACCGCCAATGTACTGTTGGTTCCTGATCTCCATATTCCCAGTCATCTTCCAACAACAATACTATATCCGTGGTTCATGACCTCATATCCCAATCATCTTCCACCACCACAACCACTGCACTAGTGGTTCCTGACCTTCATATTCCCAGTAACCCTCTCATACCACTCTACCGGTATTTGATGATCTCCATATTCCCAGTCATCCTACACCACTAATACTTTCCTGGGGGTTCCTGAAATCCAAATTCCCAGCTGTACTCCACCAATATCACTGTACTGGTGGTTCCTGAGCTCCATATTCACAGTCATCCTCCACCACCACCACTGTAGTGGTGGTTCCTGACCTCCATATTCCCAGTCATCCGATAACACCATCATTGCAATGGAGGTTTCTGTCCTCCATATTCCCGGCCATCCACCACTACCACCACTGTACTGGTGATCCTGACCTCCATATTTCAAGTCATACTCCACCACCACTACTCTACTGGTGGATTCTGACCTACAGATTTCCACTCATTATTTACCACCACTACCACTGTACTTGTAGTGCCTTACCTAAATATTCTAATTCATCCTCCATCACCACTACCACTCTACTGGTGGGTCCTTACGTACATATTCCCAGTCATCCTTCACCATTACCACTAAGAAACGGGTGATTCCTGACCTACATACTCCGAGTCATCCTCCACCACCATCTCCACTGCACTGATGTTTCCTGACCTCCATATTTCAAGTCATCCTTCAACAACGCCAATGTACTGTTGGTTCCTGATCTCCATATTCCCAGTCATCTCCCAACACCAATACTATACCCTTGGTTCATGACCCCATATGCCAATCCTCTTCCACCTCCACAACCACTGCACTGGTGGTTCTTGACCTTCATATTCCCAGTAATTCTCTCATACCTCTCTACCTTCATTTAACAATCTCCATATTCCCAGTCATCCGCTACCACCAGAATTACACTGGTGGTGTCTGACCTCCATATTCCCAGCTATCCTCCACTACCACCACTGTACTGGTGCTCCTGACCTCCATATTTCAAGTCATCCCCCATCACCACTACTCTACTGGTGGTTCCTTACCTCCAGATTTCCACTCATCCTTTACCACCACCACCACTTTACTGGTAGTACGTGACCTCCATATTCTTGTTCACCCTCCACCACCACCACCACTCTTCTGGTGGGCCGTTACCTACATATTCCCAGTCATCTTCCATCATTTCCACTAAGAAACGGGTAATTCCTGACCTACATATTCGAAGTCATCCTCCACCACTATCTCCACTGCAGTGATGTTTCCTGACATCCATGTTTCCAGTCATTCTCCAACATCACCACTGTACTATTGGTTCCTGACCTCCATATCCCCAGTCATCCTCCAACACCAATACTATACTCGTGGTTCATGACACCATATCCCAATCATCTTCCACCCCCACAACCACTGTACTGGTGGTTCTTGACGTTCATATTCCCAGTCATCCTCTCATACCACTCTACCGGAGCTCAATGATCTACATATTCCCATTCATCCTCCACCACCACCATTTTACTGGTGGTTCCTGAAATTCAAATTCCTATTTGTACTCAGCCAACAACACGGTACTGCTGGTTCCTGATCTCCATATTCACAGTCATCCTTCACCACCACAACTTTACTGGTGGTTCCTGACCTCCATATTCCCAGCTATCCTCCACTACCACCACTTTACTGGTGATCCTGACCTCCATATTTGAAGTCATCCTCCACCACCACTACTCTACTGGTGGTTCCTGAACTCCAGATTTCCATTTATCCTCTACCACTACCACCATTTTACTGGTAGTGCCTGACCCCCATATTCGAATTCATCTTCCACCAGCACCATCACTCTACTGGTGGGTCCTGACCTATACATTCCCAGTCATCGTCCACCATTACCACGAAGGTACAAGTGATTCCTGACCCACATATTCCCAGTCATCCTCCACCATCATCTCCACTGCAATAATGTTTCCTGACCTCCATATTTCCAGTCATCCTCCAACAACGCCACTGTACTCTTGGTTCCTGACCTCCATATTCCCAATCATACTCCACCACCAATACTATACTCGTGGTTCATGACACCATATCCGAATCATCTTCCACCACCACAACCACTGTACTGGTGGTTCTTGACCTTCATATTCCCAGTCATTCTCTCATACCATTCTACCGGTATTTACTGATCTCCATATTCCCAGTCATCCTACACCACTACTACTTTACTGGTGGTTCCTGAAATATAAATTCCCAGTTGTACTCCACCAACATCACTGAACAGGTGGTTCATGATATAAATATTCACAGTCATCCTCCACCACCACCACTGTACTGGTGGTTGCTGGCCTCAATATTCCCAGTCATCTGCTACCACCAGCATTGCACTGGTGGTTTCTGACCTCCATATCCCCAAACCATCCTCCACTACCACCACTGTACTGGTGATCCTGACCTTCATATTTCAAGGTATCCTCCACCACCATTAGTCTACTGGTGGTTCCTGACCTCCAGATTTCCACTCATTCTTTACCACCACCACCACTGTACTGGTAGTGCCTGAGCTCAATATTCTAATTTATCCTCCACAACCACCACCACTCTACTGGTGGGTCCTTACCTACATATTCCCAGTCATCCTCCCCCATTACCACTAAGAAACGGGTGATTCCTGACCTACATATCCCCAGTCATCCTCCACCACCATCCGCCATCTCCAGCATTGCACTGGTGGTTTCTGACCTCCATATTCCAAGCCATCCTACACTACCACCACTGTACTGGTGATCCTGACCTCCATATTTCAAGATATCCTCCACCACCACTACTCTATTGGTGGTTCCTGACCTCCAGATTTCCACTCATTCTTTACCACCACCACCACTGTACTGGTAGTGCCTGACCTCCATATTCTAATTTATCCTCCACCACCACCACCACTCTACTGGTGGGTCCTTACCTACATATTCCCAGTCATCCTCCCCCATTACCACTAAGAAACGGGTG
>JAUUDZ010466303.1:0-12003 GCA_032361705.1 Panulirus versicolor
TATATAATATTTAAGGGATCTTGGTGTTGTATGATGATGGTAATATCTTGTAAGGTCATGACAGGTGTACAGACCAGTGACCACTACTACTTACCAATGACTTCCAAGTTAGCTCTGGTGAAGTCTTCACCAACAGAGTTGACAGCGCGACATGAATACTCTCCCTTAAATTCAGGTCTGGCTTGCACGATGGTCAGAATGGCCTTGTCGTTGCGAACTCTCATCTGAGGGGGGGAAATGAAATTGAACACGTAGGTTTCTCACTATACTTATGGACAGACATGGAGGGATAGTACACACTGTTGTAACTTATGGAGGACATCACACACAGGTCACGAAAGGACTTCCATAAAGCATCGTAACGTGATGACAGTGTTATATGCTGGTTGGGTTTGCTTGTTTGATCATTGTTACAGCCTCAATTTAACCTCTCTAGCCTTAGAGATAACTCGTCTTTTCAAATATCATCTTTATTTCTTGACGTATATCTACTCTCTTCATTACAGGCCAACTGATGACAAACTTCAAGAGAGAAAATGTGTATATGACCTGAAAAGGCCTACATGCATCATACTAATTACATCAAATGCAAAAGACTTGTATTATGATAAGAAAAATAATTAAATTCCAATGTAAACTCACATGTATGATATTTTCATTGTCTTGTCCTGATTCAAATGATTCATAAGTCATTTTCTTGTTAAGACAGAATCTTAGTTTTAAGTGTAAACTATCACTTCATTCATTTCCTTCATCTAACTTTAGGAAAACTAGGTCGAAAAAGTGAATTTCAATTCATGTGAATACAGGTGCACCTGTCTGTCCCAGAGAAATCCCTAGGGGAATCCCAGTGATGCAAGAAGCAAATAATGTATCAAGTCATCATCTTAAGGAATAAGCACAGCATAATCTCGCATTAGTAAGATCAATTACTTAGTTCTAGGATAATCTAGATTCCTCATCTATACGAAAAGCAGATGAGAAAAAAGTTATCACACTGACAAAAGGTTCAGGAGAACCCCATCATCAGGGAAATAATAAAAAATGGCAAAGAAAAGGATCAGATGGAGAGTGGATACCATACCTGGTAGCATGCCTGTTGACGGATGAGTTTTTTGTTGTGGTACCAAGATATCTCTGGCTTTGGATTACCGATGAAGGTGGCTGTCAATGTGATGGTTTCCATTTCTCGTACTCGTGAGTCGACAATCTCTTGCGTGAATTTGGGCTTAACATGTTCAACTGTTTGGAGGAAGATGAGAGCATTGTTAACATACAGTAAGCTGATGGTGGGAGGACACTTTCAGAACACAAGGATGTGTTTTAAAATAAGCTGATGCCTGAGTGCTTGTAAGCGCACGTATGGATACCTGATACATCTCACTGCATGAGGGCTACGTTAGGGGAATCGTGCCTGTATAATGAGGAGGGCTTTTTGTTGACGTTTTCGTGATTCTGGACAGCGTGAGTGGAAGTATGAAAAATGGCCTCGTATCAGAGGAATGAATGCAATGCTTGTGCAACTGCATAAAGGTCAAGGAGGCAGAGGTGACTGTGGTAGTCATACGGGAGAAAGTCTTTGTACCATATTTTGATAAAATTGTGTGGAAATGGCACGTGGAATATTACCTGGCTGTTAACTGTTTGATGGACAGAGGCACGACCTGGGATAAGAGCGGGGCAGCGTTAATGAAAGGCTAAACCAACTAAACCATGATGGATCAAAATGGAAACCGCTTGCGTTAAGTGGATAGAAGTTGCGTTCATGATGTGAGTGGGTGGAGGACGTGAGGAGTAAAGGTACGTCCACGATAGTGAGTGAGACAGGCAGTGTTACATTGTTACATCCAAGTGAAGAGGAGAAGACTGATAAGCTGTTGAGGAGCATAAGTATTTCGGAGTTCGAAAGCCAGTGAAGATGACGGAGGGGGAAGATGAAAGTGAGAGGAGAGTAAATGCAAGTGAATGGAGATGCAATATTAAGTGAATGGAGGGAGGACATTTTGGAAATGAGAGATGGCTGCATACCCGCCCACCTGTCCCAATTCCTTTAACGTTCAAGTGAAATTTCAGTTTCTCTAAGTACAGTCAGGTACAGAAATGATAATTACAGCGATACGTAACTCGTACTCTTCATCAGAAAGTATGTGGTAAGAGGGATGCGAGTGTAAAAAAAAGAAAGATGAAAGGCTAAAAGCCTATCAAATTTGATATGCCTTGCAGGATTTATGTCATAAAAAGTTGATAATGAAGACTATGGCATTATTATTGAAGTAACACAGACCACAACGCTGAAGTTCACGTGAAGTGACTGAATTCCTGTAAGGCTGGGAATAATTTCAGTGAGGATGCCTGGGGAGTAAAGGTGACCAGTGTGAAGTGATAGCACCTCGTGTTTGAGAATAAGAATGTGTCTGGAATCCTTTGTCGTACCTAGCAATAAAGCTAAGCCAGCAAAGTAGCAGTGTAAGAAGATAAGGTTAACTCTAGCACACTTGGCATAAGCTGTGTGTGTGTGTGTGTGTGTGTGTGTGTGTGTGTGTGTGTGTGTGTGTGTGTGTGTGTGTGTGTAAGGGAACTAAAAGGTTCTACATGGGACTGAGTGTAATTAGAGATTAAAGAAAAAACAGGCAGATTGAGTTATGAATGAATGTCAACAAAACCAGTTAACAACGACGACAGAATATCTGAGAAAGATACATGACTATGTTAGGGATATCAAGGGTGTCAGAAAGTACTGTACGCAATCACATATGTGGATGACAGTCATAAATTGGATACATTTTGTGATTAACATTTCCTAAAAATATTCTACCTATCTAATTCAAAATGGAGATGTAGTCTTCTGAATACAGACAGTTAATGAAATAGTTGTTTACATGTGGATTCCTTCAACATGTGAAAGCTCACAATTCTGATGCGATTACAAGAAAATTCTAAGATTCAATATGATTCATATGTTGACAAAAGGCAGTAATGGTATCATGATAGTATTGTTATCTATGTAGATAACTACTTTCCGGCACAGCTAATTTTGTCCATGAAACACTCAAACTTCTTCATATACAAACAATCTGCTTCAAAATACAACACAGGCAGCAATAAAAGCCAAAAACAAAACAAACACCTTACCTACTATATTTGTGGCTAATCCATGCATTCATTCTCAAGCAGCAGAAACTCCTCTAGACTATCAGCCCTCCTCATGCCACCACCACTTTTGGAGTACTTGGAGGACTTCACTCTGCTACTACTTACAGGACTTGAGTGCTCCTCAGAGTCTGAGGCAGACAGGTATCTGGGAAGGGATGCTGATTTCTGTTTAGCGTTTTTAACAGCTGATTCGTTCAAGGGGAAGAGTGCAACGCGTGGAACCTTTGGGCGAGTTCCTGTTTTGTTGACACTATCTCTGGAAGCGGGGAAAGATCTTTGCTGATCAGGACTCAACACCTTTTTGGGAGTTGACGTTGGACTCTTTGACACTTTTGGAGTGGAGGAAGGACTTCGTAAGGCTTTTGGCGTCGATAATGGACTCTGTTTAGGTGTGGAGCCCGGGCTCGTTATTGGCTTTGGAGTTGATCTAGGACTTGGAATCTTCTTTGGAGTTGAGCCTGGACTTGGCAGCCCACTGGAACTTTGAGATGGGCTGAACATTTTCCCAGAAACTGGGCTTTTTATTCTACCATGTGTAGGGCTTTGAGCCTTCCCTGATGCAATGCCAGTAACCCTAGCTGAGGTTGGACTCTGGATCCTTGGAGACATGGGAAGTGGACTATGAGTTCTGGGCGATATCCTTGAAGTCTTTGGGTTTTCTTCTTTAGTTTTCTTTAAATTCAGCTCCATTGCTCTGTCTACAGACATGGCCCTTGGAGGTCCGATCAAACTTCGATGACGTTTTTCTCTGGATATCCTCGGAGACTCTTGGGGACTGGAATCTTCAAGGTCCTCAGTAGATGAGTACTGATATACTGGCATTGGAATTTTTGTGTTCTCGTGAATTTGCTTAAAGGTTTTCCTGATGAGCTGTGGCGTTGACATAGGAGAGTTAGGCTCACTCCAGACATTTCTCTTAGGACTTCCCATCGGACTGTCAAATGAATGCTCTCTTGAAGGTGATTTGGGGATTTTGCTGAGCCTTTCCTCACTTCCAGGAGAAGACTTATGTGTTTGTTTGTGGGAAGTTGGAGAGGAGTCATAGGGCCATCCAACCTTTGGAGTCTTGGAGTCCCTTAGACTTTCTGACGATGATTCATAAGATATGTCCAGAGGGAGCTCACTTGGAGGTGAAGGACGTTCTTTTCTAACTGGAACAGGAGTAGTTGGTAAACTTACAGATCTTCTTGGGGCCTGAGCTCTCGGTGACTGTGAACTGCCAGAAGTACCAACTCTTTCACTCAATTTTGTCCCTTCAATCTTAGCTTCACTTGAGACTTTAAGCCTTTCTCGAGCACTGCTACCTGGAGTCCGAGACTTTGTGTATCCTTGTAACTGTTCCGTTGACTTGCAGCTGCATTTATTCGAGTTACTTCTGGATACTCTTGTAATGTCTTCTTTCGTTCCTCCTTCTGTCCGAGGTGACAACTTCTTACCCGAAATTGACTCCTTCTCACCAGTGGGTTTAATGAAGGATGAAGACACCATAGTCTCCTTCTTCTTTAGTATTGGTTTTCTTCTCGGCGTCGGTGTTAGCTGTCGAGTGGTCTTAATCCCTTCTCTGGAGTATTCAAAGGAACTTTCCTGAGCTTGGGACGTTACAGTTTTAGACTTGCTTCCTGTATTCTTTAATATAGACTTGCGTTGTATCTTAGGTACAGAATTAGTCACTATCTTCTGTTCTTTAGTTTTATCCACCAGAGAGGTTTTCACAGTTGATGCTTGGGAAGTTGAATGCTTTTTGCTTTCTTCAACTTCTGCCTGTCTAAATGCCTCTGCTGGTGCGAGATCTGATTTACTCACTTGTTCTAACGTTTCCGTTTTATCTCTTAGTGAGCCTCTATCTCTACCAACAGATCTGCCTTTGAGAGTAGGGTCGTGTTCAACAGGGAAATCTGATTCTTCAACAATTACCAATTTCTGTTCGTCTGTTTTTTCCATTTCTTGTGAACACTCTTCAGGCAATCTATCTTGATGGGATTCTTTGAATTCTGATAATTGTTCAGAAATTTCTGTTGGTGGTTCAGTTATTTCGATGACTGGAATGGCTGATGATTCCAGTCGTGGGGAAGTAGCACTATCAGCCACAGCTGCCTCGTGAAGATGGCCACTTCCCTTTTCCTTTTTATTTTGTTCAATTGTCATCTCTATTTCTGCAGTAATGTCAGCCTGCGCGAGTGAACTCAAAGCTTCAATCACCTGAGATATTGAATTGCGGTGCGAACTCAGGTAATTGGACATTACGGCTTGAGCAAAGTTGGGTGACGCAGCCTGATGTTCATCCTCAGACATAGTGCTGGAAGTGTCGGCATCAAATTTGAAGTGAACGTGCTTCGTGTTCGGGCTAAGAAGTGAGGATTTAGACATATTGAGACTCTCCTGATCTTCAGCAACGTAAACTGGATTGATTGTGTGATCACTCTGGCGACGACTCATCCCATCACTCGTGGTGTCAGTCTCGGATATGAAGACTGAATCGCTGCCCATCGAGAGATCACCAATAGACAAAGAGCTCGCCACTTCAAGGTGAGCTAAGCGATCACTCTGGGGCTCGTTGAGCTGAGAATCACTCTGGCCCTCTGTATCAGTCTGAGAGCCATACTCAGCTTCACATTCAGAGATGGTGTCTCGACTGCTCATGCACGAAGGGTCGTGTAGGACTGAGGGCCGTCCAAGACTGTCTACAGACATGCTCTTGACCGAGGTACTCGTAACACTGCCAACCAAAGCACAAAACACACGACTACTATACTGAGCGTCTACGGATGTTTTAGATGGCAAAGACACACAACACGTTACAGGGAGGGAACTTTGTAAAAGCTTTCGCTGCTTTGGTGTGGACGTCAGCGGCATGGATGGAGGGGATGCGGGAATGGAAGACTGCAAAATGGTTGATGTCACAGGCAAGGGAGACTGCGACACAGGCGGGGAGGTTTGCAATACAGGCTGGGGGTGCTGCAAGACTGGCAAGTTTGATGGATCCAAGGCCCGGGTCTTTTGAAGCCGAGATCCAATCCTACGTGCACGGGAGCGCTCCACTATACCTGTCATAGCCTGCTTGAGCTCCTCCATTCGCGTCACCCATTCCGGCTTGCGATAGATCTTTGAGGTGTCCTCCGTGTGTTCTGTGGAAGACGTCGCATTGCAGATACAAAGAAAAAACAATCCACGTGAAAGAGAAGGTAAACTTTCAAATGAATCACTTTTTACTGAGTCTTTTTTTTTTAAAAAAAAACTGAAAGCAAGAAACTTAAAAGCTTTCCCAAAAAAAGAAATAGACTGATGGATGTAAGCATAATGAAGAAAAAAGAAGCAAGTTTTCTACATTTCATATCATGAATCATAAAAGCTAATCCAAATTATTCTCATGACTGATAATTCTATTGTGAAAAGTTTACAAGAGATCCCTTCGGCCGTCGGAGCTGCAAGCAAACAACTATTAAGCAATGGAGATAAATAATGCCTGAAAAAGATTTCCTCGTGGAGGCCTGTGTGATTTCATGACAGCTAAATGATGCCAAAAATATATATATGCTACATTAAGACCATGGGTTAGTAGCAGTGTGAATGTTACGATGCAGATGTCAGAGAGTGATTGTAAAGAGAAGTAAAGATGGATGACTCTAAGATCTCCCAGAAATGGCGTTTGGAACTCAAGTTGTCGTTGGGAAAAGCCTGAAAGAAAATGGGAATCAGATATGCAAAAATGCACTTTTGCATTGCTGTTTCCACATATGATTAGCAACGTCAGAGTTAATAAAGTCAATATTTTTTTTTCTTTTACTTCAAAGTTTCACCTCATCAACGAAAAATGGAAAAATACTTTATATGTCACTGAGTCCAATACAAAATGAAAACTACAGAACACTGAACCTGTAGTCTACGTAATAAACTTGAGAGATGTGAAATATTTAGAAGAGGAATAAATAAGATAAAATAATTATTTTCAGTTACTTTAATAAATAAGAAATCTAATTTACTCTGAACTGCTCAGCAGAAAGAAAACAACACACCTCAAGTCTTCAGGAGATAGAATTAGAAAAAAAGATATATCTAAAGACTAATATATTTTTTTAAAGTTGTAATACAGAATGAGAGGATAAAGCTGTAAGTCATACCAGGGAGGACGACCAGGGTTGTCACAGTCGTATCAACACCATTCCTGTTCATGGCTTCACACACGTACTCCCCACAGTCATCCAGGGTCGTGTGGGGGATGGTCAGTGCCTCAGTGCCGTCCTCGTAAGTCTCGAGAGTGAGGACCTCCGTCACCTCCACCGGCGTACCATCTGCGTACCACTTGACCGTCGGCCGTGGGTACCCCTCAACCTTCGGCAACATTCTGTGGAGGGGAGGGGGGCGAAGTAAAGTGGACTGGTTACTCAAATGTAGGACTTTATCAAATGTAATGGCGGCCTTCTTCACTCTATTCACCTTATTCTACAATAAGAATGTGTAATGCATCACTGTTGTTGAGATATTCAAAGTATAGCTGATGATGCTTAATCAGGGCAGCCCGACCATTTTTCACGGTAGACCTAGTACCCACTTCATGCCAAATTACTAACGAGTGGTAACATATTGTCTGCTTTGTCTTTACTTATCAGGAAATATAGTATTCCACCATCAGTATAATTTCAAAGCCATAATGACTGCAAATACTTCTATCACATAAGACAAACGTAATCTTTTCGCTATCAGAATACGTATTAGTGACCATTAGCGTAAGTATTAGTGACCATTAATGTATATTATAATCATCTTGTATTACTCTGGGATTTTCTTTCATAATCAATGTACTAACTTAAAGAGTGTTGCAGTCGTGGTAAATGAGAACTGAAGGTCGCGGTAAATGGATCTAAGGGTCGCGGGAAAAGGAACTGAGGTTTGCGGTAAATGGGACCTGAAGGTCGTGATAAATGGGACCTGAAGGTCGCGGTAAATGGGACCTGAGGGTCAGGGTAGATGGACCTGCAGGTCGTGTGGCAGACACTTACCTGACGGTAGAGCCTTCGACGACCTCGATCGTCTGCTCCAGTCTGTTGACGAAGTAGGGCGAGGAGCCGGCCTCGGAGGTGTCGGATTCCGTGTCTTTCTCGATCTCGGGAGTCTCTTCCTCGGACGGCGGGCCTGACATGACAATCTTATCGGATACTGAAGTTGTTGTTGCAGCCTCGGAATCTGGCTGGTACTCATAAGCTGCAATGATAAAACGTTTTCTCATCAATAGACTGACCCTCCTTCATAGTGGAGAATGCGACACAGAAAAATTCATGGAACCCCTTGTTAAACTTCATCTAAGGTAAAGCACTTATTTAAAGAATGGGGATTAAACAGAGGGTAGATGATACTTGAACCTTGGCATCTAAGGTCGTTCTCAAAGACGACTACGTCATTCAAGGTCAAGTCTGAAGAACCTAAGTTTTTATAAGTATCTTTCTACATTCTTATTCCTGGGCTGATAGTGTACAAGGTGAGAGAGAGGAAAACACATTAGCTCAAACGTAAACCTGAAAAACATCTGATTTTTCTCAAAACTGGCGTTATTTCGTTGAATGAATATCGCACAATCCTCATGTTGGCTTTGAAATCATTATCGTATGTACACGGTTTGCGTATCAAATATGACGCATCTCTCCGATACTCATCACCCAATCGTAAGGATAATGAGGAATAATTGCAGTATGAGTTAACTTGTTCAATACATTGCTCAATCATCAACTCACAATACAGACAGCTGATATATATGCTCAGGGATATCCAGGTGAGGGGTTTCTAACTAAATCAGTCTCATGAAAGCGAGTTATATACTCGTGTCTTATAGCAACACATCACTGTTTCTTTCCAGTGCACTTCTCTTCTGCTAACAACTTAATACATTTGGTCCCTAAATACCCTATCAACGTTCAATGGATGTGGGGGTTGCATGTGAGTGCTTTCATAAAGATGTTACCTGCAACATACTAGTAGTAGCTAAATTCTAATAAACTTGCCCAAAATATCGTGTATGGAATCACTTGCAAAGTTGAGTTTATGGGAATGCAGGATCGTGTGTATAGTCAAGTAGTGATGCCTGTTTATATAAGAGGTTAAAAATATCGAGAAATCAGAAAGCTTTTACTGAGCATTTCATGGAGTACTGTGTTGGTGACAACGAATGAATGGTAGTTCTATAAAAAATAAATGGTTGGTGCTTAGACAGTATAATCACTGCAAATACCTAGAAATCTAAAATAGCCAAAAGGTTTTCAATAGAAGCTGAGAAATTGAACAGGAATTGTGCGTCAAACGGATCATTTTACCAAGAAAATAAAGTCTCTTGTTTACTTACATTCAACAGCCAGATTAGCGGTCGTCCTTGCCTCTCCCGCCTTGTTCCTGGCAATACATGTGTAGTCTCCTGCGTCTTCAGGGAACACTTCCACGATCTGAAGACCAGCTCGACCTTCGGGAGTCTGTGTCAGCCTGACCTCTCGCTGATGGCCGATGGGTCGACCATTCTGGAACCAGGTCAACTTGGGCGTAGGTTTCCCAGTCACCTTGCACGAGAATCGTACCTCCTCGCCATCCATGACGCGGATGGGCGTCAGGGGAGGGTTGAATGCGGGTGGTTCGGCCTCTTCAACATCCTCACCTTCCACCAGCAGTGTGGCGGACGAGGTGGCGCGACCAACGGGGTTTTCAGCAGTGACTGAGTAGTCGCCTGAATCATCCTCAAACAGTTCCCCGAGGACGAGGGAAGTCTTGTTATCACCGCTGGTTATGTGTACTTCAAGTTCCTCGTCGGCTGTTATCTTCTGGCCATGTCTGAACCACGTGAACTCGGCCTCTGGTTTAGCCGTAACTTCGGCTTCCAGGATGGCCACTTCTCCCTCTGGTACGATCTGAGGCTGCAACGGCTTGATGAACTTTGGAGGTTCCATTTCAATGACCTCTTCGGGTTCTGTGAGCGGGGAAAGTAATCATGACGAAAGAAAGTTACCATAAAACATGAAAATAAGATAAATCGCTAAAATATTGTTGCAATACTGAAAGTAATCATGATAAAAGAGCGTTATCAAATAAGATTAAAGCTACAATATCTTTCCATCAAGTAAAGCCAGAAATATTACGAACTCAACAGTTATAGAATTACTGGGACTTTGCCTCTGAAAGTAAGAAAAAATCAGGCTCCAAAGTTTTCCAGCAACCCAGAAATATCAACTCACGTGTTACTATAACTGTAGCGACGGATCTAGCTTCTCCAACTTCGTTGAAGACTTTGACTTCGTATTCTCCACTGTCGTCCTCGAACACCTCCTCGATATGGAGGGTCGTTTCGTCGTCGATGTGTTCGATTACATAATCTCGTGACGGCTTTAATTCTTTGCCCTGATGGTACCACTTGATGGTGGGTGGTGGGAATGCTTCATAGCGGGCAAGCATGTCAAGGGAAGAGGGTGTTTTGACTATTTGTGCCTCTAGTGGACGTGTGATTCGCGGTGCCTGACGCAATTCACACTTCTCCAGCATCTCTATATCTTCGACAGTAACGTAAGAAGCTGTTTCATCTTGACCGTGTTGGTTGATAGCAACGCACCGGTAGAGCCCCTGGTCATCAATGAAGACCTCACTGATGGTGAGGGCGGCGCGTCCTGTGGTGGCGTCAAATTCTTGGACGAATTCTTGAGACGGCACCACCTCCCTGTCGAGGTGGTACCACAGCACCCGGGGCGTGGGTCGGCCCTTGACCGTCGCCTCCAGCACCACCTTGGAGCCATGCTTGACCTTGAGTGGCTCCAGCGGTTCGATGACCTTCGGCGGCTCCCCTCGGGGCTTGTCTTTGCGTGCTGCAGAACATAAGTCATTAACGATCTTGTGGATCTTACACCTACTTGAAATAAATCTTTCACAGCTAAAGTAATAGGTACCGAAAATCTACATATGAATTCGACACTACGACTTCTACACATGAATGTCCTTCGATACATACCACTGAGTGACAATATCATATCATCATAACAAACACAATAAGACATACTATCGTTACATGAGATTTTGATACGTAGTATATACGCAAAAAGAAGAAAAATATTTGCATTCTAGCTATGAGAACATATGCTGGGAACGAGCTCATGTCTGCCCAGTGAATATTTTTTTTTGGTGGAAAACACAAAGAATCTTGCCTAATATATAGACTATGAAAGCGACACCTGTAATGCAACATGCTTACTGTGACACTCGTAACGCAACATGCTTGATGTAACACCTGTATGAATAATAACAGTGACACCTGAATACATGAATCCTGTACTGACAGTTACATCTGTAATACAACATGCGTATTGCAGAGACAATGTACGAGGCATCTGTACTAGCAATAATGCTTATCAAAATAAGTAACTCGGGCACATGTAACTGTCCAAACATAATATTTTGCTAAGATGTCTCTTTTACTTTTTCAAGTCTCTTTTGAACGTCATCCACCACAAAGCCATCCAAGTTAACAACCATTTTTTTCCCTTTACTTAAAAATTCAATTCAGCTGTTTCTTGTCTCTTCGCGCCTGACCAGAGATCCATGTGTACTTGACGTAATCCCTTGTAGTAGATTCTCTTGACATCTTCAACACACCCAAGTAGACTGTACTTCAATCTATCCACTGCCGCCACTTTCTCTACTTATTTCAACCTGCCAACAACTCCCATTCCTTACACATACCCTACTATCACCACGTCCCGACCGACCAAGTAAACATCTCTCCCTCCCAAGCCCAACCAGCAAACAACTCTCCCTCCCAACCCAACCAGCAAACATCTCTTCATCCTCATCAACCCGTCAATCTCTCTCTCTCTCTCTCTCTCTCTCTCT
>JAUUDZ010466314.1:0-12003 GCA_032361705.1 Panulirus versicolor
ACAACATATATATATATATATATATATATATATATATAAATTCACTAAAAGTCGTATTTCCTATCGGTTTACCGTTATGGTTGTGGGCCATGTTGAGGGAGAATCCGGAGAGGAGCAGGAAACCGCAGCTGGTGAAGCAGAAGCAGATGACCAAGCGACGCCCTAGACGTTGCGTTATGGGCGCCGTCAGGGTATAGGCAGGCATCTCTATCACCCCCAGCATCACCATATACAAGAAGGGCGAACTGCACAGAGGTAGACACTTGAGTGCCACATTCACACCAAACACGGACTCTGAACAGTCATGTCCACACCAGACACGGACACTGAACTGCCACGTCCATGCAAGCCACAGACACTGAACTGCCACGTCCACACCAGAAACGCATGGGAACATTCCTGTGTTTATTCTGTTGTTTGTTTACTCATGAAGATTTCTCTCTGGTAAGGTAGTCGTGCCTTTCTAAAGATTATCTTAACATGAATGAAAAATTAAGAATGTTATGACTTTGATTAGTTAAACGATCTAGTCGGATTAGTGGTTTTGAGTTCAGACACTCGACTGACTCGTTATGTATACACAGGCTTCCAAAATTCACAGCCTGAGGATAGACAGGAGATTAAATGAATGCAACAGTAAAGAGTTGAAGCTTTGGATCATGGTCTTCAAGAGCCCAACGCAACATCTGAAAATGAACAGAACAAGCTGTGGTCAGGTGACCCTTGTGCTGTGCTGAGGACTTATGCCTTTGCTGTGTTGTCATGCAGGATGTTAACCCCATAATATACAGACAGACGGCACACACACACACACACACACACACACACAAACACACACACACACACACACACACTCCCAAGATCCCTTTCCTGGACTGTCTCCAAAGGGATGACAAGAGGCGCCACCTTTCTGTACCTTGTGTGGTGAGAATTGACCCCTCCTTCTCTCCTGGCTCCAAGGTCAAAAGTAACTTATCTTTGTAATAACATCCTAATTATAAAAGTACGTCTACACATCTGACCAACAGTATAAGAACAACCTGATGGTGTGATATCTTCCCTGTGAGACACGATAAGACAATATAATGTTCCTCACCACATTACTCAACTAGGGATGTGCAGAACAGCTCACCTGAAAGCATCAGAGCTGAGAGGAAGACCCAGGTACACCATGCTCATCATGAGCCATATTAGGGTTAGGATGACCATCCTCTTCCTGACACAGGAGGTGCGGACCAAGGCCACCGGACCCGCCCACCACGATCCTATCCCGTCTTCCACTCCCAGCTTGTTGTTGTTGTTGTTGCTGCTGCTGCTGCTGTCTCCCTCTTCCCGCCCGCGCTCTACACTCGCTCCCAGTTTCGTCTCTACGAAGCTTATCTGGTTTTCCTTCTCTTTTTCAGTGTCACTAATCAGAGTGCTCTCCAGAGTTCCGTCCTCCGTCTGCTTTCCAGTCATTTTGTTTTGTCTCTGGAGAAACGAGAAATTTGACGACTAACAGAAGGATAGTTTATCATCATCTGGCTTAATGGCACCTGATATTGTATTTGAGAAATTTCTCGACAGAAATGTCATGAGAGAAACGTAAATGTATCAAGATGGAACTTGCCTGTGAAATCATGTACTTTGGTACCGATGGTTTACGAAAACGGACAAAGGGCGTGGGTAAGTCGGGTGTAGGTTGTAGTCTGGTTGCTTGAGAATCAGACATCGTCCAGTGAAATGGCCACTTAAGCTTAACTACGTTACTTTTACTAGTTCACAACACATTGCAATCACTTAGCTAACATGTGTATAGAGTTATACAAATGCAGTTGACCTTGAGGCAGGTTAATGAGGTGGGGCTGATGGCCTTAGTACACAGATACAAGCACAGAACACGTGAGTCAGTACCCATATATCTGGACTGCAGGAGACGGTTACAGAGGTGGACTGTGGTTGGTGCGAGGCTCAGTTTACCTCTGTAAACTGTCTTGGGTAATGCTTTCATGAGCAGGACACTACAACCCTTGAGTATGTTGGTATCACAACCTAATCTTTATAAAGAGACTCAGGGTAAAGGCCAGGCGATCATACTGAAGGGTGGTGCTCGAGGGTCAAGCTAGATGTTTGATTAACATGAAGAAGGTAATTGTTAATCAATGATTAAATATCGAAGTGAACACATACATCTTTCTTAACATTTTCATTAACCCGAAAAAAAATGAGGAATTAAGATATGGGTATACAGCTTCATACTTCTTTTTAAATAATTAATTTCTTTTCAGGTAGATACCGGTTTGTGATATTCATTTTAGTTGTCTCTAACTTCTATGATGAATTTTGAAAAAAATAAATATTTCTCCATAACTGTTGTGAAGCTTAATTTGCTGAGTGGATGTGTGAGGAGTGTTGTGGATGTCGTGCATGGCATGTGTGGCAGAGCCGGGAATGTGGTACCTTGTATATGGTGGAGACGATGATGGCAAGTTCAGATGGTTCGGGCAAAGAGACACTGTTCAGTCGGGATGCTCGCTGCAGCACCTTCTCTGCCTCGTCCAGTCTCCCACGCACCACCAGCCACCTCGGTGACTCGTCCACCAGGCTGCCAGCACCACCAACTATACTTAGCAAAGTAGTTACCAGAAAAATAACAAGACGAACCCACGTGTCACGTGTATGTGTGTATGATGTACTGGGTATATCGTTGTATTGAAAGGTTATCAACTGCCTGCTGGTCATAAGCCAGTAATCTTAACACACGTTTATCATATATATGTAATATACACATTCCATCATAATTGTCTAGCTCATTAGTGATCTGCTATCTGCAATTATATCACTGAACAAGCCTGTTCTTCCCAAAGTTACCTATACAGATCTTATTTATAGAAGCACATTACTCAGATTACTGATAACACTGTTAAGTACTAAAGTTCTTATAAAGATACCTTAGGCACTATGTGGTCTTTAAAGGAATGGTCACAGTTGGTGTTAGTGTCAAGATTAGTCAGAATTAAACTTGACACGGGTTGCTGTCAGTGACAGCCCGATCACGGGGCGATTACTGGCCCAGGAGTGGTGGCTAATGTGTAACTGTAGTGTGGTGGCCGCTTACATGTGGATTTATGTGTTGTGTATAAAAGTTGGTTAAATGGTCTAACTGACCAACCTGTGTTGCAGTGTTGCATAAAAGAAAAACGGATTTACCTGATGAAAGCATTTTTTTTCCTAACGTTTTAACATACTTGTGCTTCTTGTTCGGCTTCAGCGATTTTTGCTCAAGTGAATGAATTTATTCTTTCTACTTATCTATTTATTGTTTGGGAGGTAAAGTCTTTAGTGTTTAGCGTTTGGAATTATTTATTTCTTTGTAGTATATTAAACGGATAATCTCTTTAAACAGTGTAAAGATAGATGGAGAAATTTCATGCAGGTCAATTCAAGACATTTAGTAGGTACAGCAACTAAATATAGCCATCTGATAGGTACAGTACCTAACTACAGTCATTCAATAGATACACAACTTATATACAGCTATACTAGCATCTATAGGAAACTTTTCACTCAGTTTTTGAGAGATCAAGTGCCAAGCTACGTATTCCCAAATGAGGAACGATTAGAATAAGAAAATATGACAGTCTAACGGTCGTAGCGGGTTAGATGTACCCCTATAACTAGGAGTACATGTAAGACCATTATCATATCAGCAAAAGAATGAAAATAAATATAGATTGAGAGGATCAAAAGCCCTCATTAAATTTTCAGTGACATAACAAACATCTTTACGGTAGAGGTACTCACTAGAGGACCGGGAGGAGGGTGAACAGGATGGGGAGGGAGACGAATGCTTGCAGTGGTCGCCACTCCCGTATGGAGTAGGCGAGGCCGGCCAGGATGATCATGCTGACTGCATACGGCACCGCCAACACTATGCCCAGAATAGGGCGCATCCGCGGCACGCATATCTCCATGGCTGGCATCGGACAAAACATATAATTCAGTCACTTTTGAACTCTGACTGCCATAGCTTTAAGCAAAGTTAAGTACCATCAGCGTTGTTACACTTTATCCAGTCTCCAGGGCTAAGTAAAGTATGATGATATCCAGAAGAATACAGACTCGTTGCTTTACTGATCTAATAATCCAACAAGGTTTCATATATTGTAAAAACTAGAACCAGTGAATAAAAACGCTAACTACACAGAACAATTTCCTGTCTCATCTCGTGCTTGAAATATACTGCACCGAGTTAATGAGCAGTGTACAAGTTAGCAAAGTTGGTGAAACCGAGACTTTCCTGGTGCCTTCTACAGTTAAACTCTGGGAATCGAAAGTTTAAGAGTCTAGTCTTGAGTGGTTAATACAAGATATCTGAAGAAGACAGTTGTTGGAAGCTGACATATGGCAAGAAATGTTGACTCACAGAGAAGGAAACCCGGGTAGATCATGATGGTGTTGAAGACGCCCAGCAGGAAGCGAAGCACCAGAACCAAGGAGAACCAGGGAGTCACTGTTAGGAGCACCACGCCAACCAATGTACACGCCGTCCCCAACCGCACGGCCGCCCGACGCCCGTACCTGCATTACTCACTTTTTTAAGGACCCGGTGAATTCGACCTGTTCATCTGCGCCATTGTACAGGAATACACATTATCAATCTTATGTCATATGAAGACATGTGAACATAATGACAATTTAGTGAACTACCTACGGGGAGGCTCATTTCTTAGATGTTAAATTGGTGAAATACAGAAGCATAACCTGTTAGCAAAGGTAACATGTTGCTCTCAGATTCCTGGACGTTAATGACTTATCATTTAAACTAAAACATGTGGGTGAAACGTGACACGTTACCTGTGAGCGGCGAGGGCGGCTAGGATGGAGCCGAATAAAGAGCCGCAAGTGAAGATTGTTTGGAAGAGAGGACCCAAGGGCGCCCGTCCGCACACCAGGTCCCACTGCCCAAACATGACTGACGCATTATTACCACAAATACCTTGAGCATGATCTTACAGTCTTTGGATATGATGGTATGCCCCTAGGAGTTGGGCTGTTATACCCAAGGGTTTTACTGTCTTGCCCGAAGACCCTGCTACCGTGTCACGGGAATGAATATAGTCAAAGAACTTGACTGCCTTATGTTATTTCAATTTCCATACACTGTATACCACTGCAAAGTGCTTATTTTCCTGTACATAAATATATACATCACGATAGAATATGCATAATATATATAGCATCAGGATAAAGATTTCATTTATTTGTACCCATGAAAATGAGAAAAATCTGGAATGCAACAACTAAAATTGAAAGCAAAAGCACGACGCACTTACTTCCATAGATACGGTGGACTGGAAGACGGAGGTGTCATAAGTCCAACTGGTACAAGGCACGACGTCTCCCTCCTCCACCATAAAGCACTCAGACCTGCCTCACACATGACAGTAGTTCAACACACGGTTATACGCTATGACCTAAGTTCTCGTTTTAGCATGTCACATTTAAATACTACCACTTAACTGTATCTCCTTCCATAAATCAGTTGTCCACATTATTCCCAGAAAAGGATCCATTATGAGAGTGATTTCCTACGTCTGATAGATTTTATGCTTTTGGCTGTTTATGGAAATCTACTTAGATATTCTTTAATTTTGTAGATATTGTCCTGACACTGCATGAAACTACTTAGAAATAATTAAGTTTCTGGGTGGAGGTATACCCGTTTTCAACGTAGATGACCAGAGAAAATGGAGAAGAGGACATACTCTATGAGAAAGATTTCGTTATTTGTATGTAATCAGTGTCACTCGTGATCGTCAATGGTCTACAGAAAGATTTGTCACTTGTCCTTTGATTTTCCTTTAGTATCACAGACCACATAATAATAGCTTAATGATAAGCATTATGCATATTTTCCTACACAGAATGTAGACGAATGTAACTTATCAGGGTATTGCCATGATCTTAGATTGATATATGGTTGTATCTATCATTCAGTCATCAGGTATCATCGAAGACATGAAAAATTTACTTTCTATACATCATAATACTGATAATCGAGTACGTATACACTCAACCACTACTCATAATTTAAACTAAAGCTTATAAGCTTATGTCACTCATTATCTAAGAGATAACTTTAAGTCATGTATTCGAATAGTCATCTAAAATCAATCAAATTATCTATTACTTAAGGAATATATTACACCATAATCGACAGTACAACACACCACTTGCAAAAACCACAGTCCTTTAAATAAGATTATACGCTATTATTCCTCAGATTATGACACCTGTTACCCTAACCATCATCCAGAACATCATTCACCAATTATCAAGGTAGTCACCCGTCATATATGTCAGGTCACCATCATGTAGGTCAATGGTCACCCATTATCCAGGCCATTAGTCAGTCATTATACAAGCCGTCCAACTCACCCATTATACGAGGTAGTGGAGCCGTTGTCAGAAAGGTTGCAGGTGAAGCTGGGCAGCGGGTTCATAAACTCCGCCCCGATCAGGAGGCCGGGCTGTGTGGCGGGTACTGAGACAGACAGAAATCAGAACCGCAGAGATCTAATTCAAAATCTTTATTGGAATGAAAATTTCTTAAGGAATAGAATCGTGGATAATCAGAAAGTAAGCTGGAAGCAAGTTCACAGTTTATATGGAACCTGTGTAATATCACTTTGCACGACACAAACATTTTTCCCTCACAACAAACCTTCATTTTTTAGCAATTCATAACCTGTTGTTGGCCATGGCTGTGGTGCGGACAGCAACATGTTATCGCCTTATAATGTGGACGCAGATCTACTTATCAACTCATCCGTACATATTTATAACTCAAACTTCAATTGGGATTTCATTGTAGAGCGCACCGAGTCCAATAGAGTGATAAGTAATTTCATGTCAATTAGAACTTGATGGAGTAATGTATGATACATTTGCTCAGAATCCGGAGTGAACATTGCCACAATCGGTCTCTGTTTGAGCTGATGTGTATCACAGAAGGCATGGCCGAGTTTTCAGAAATCAATTATTGTGATTTGACATAAAAAGTAATCAGGTAATAGTGGTGAAAACTGGACCGGGTTCAAGATGATGCCAGGACCAGGGAAGCCTCAGGGTAACGTCACCTTGAAGGTAACCCTCTAACACTGTAGGAGTAGCAACACATGGACAGTGATGAAGCCCGAACAGGGACTTACTGTGCCATCTGAGAACAGGGACTGACTGTGCCATCTGAGAACAGGGACTGACTGTGCCATCTGAGAACAGGGACTTACTGTGCCATCTGAGAACAGGGACTGACTGTGTCATCTGAGAACAGGGACTGACCGTGCCATCTGGCACCGAAGAACTTGATATCCAGCCTTCCCGAGTTATACAACCGCTCACGTTAACATGCACACACTACACTCGTTGTGTCCTTACTGTTCCCCTATGCGTTTGTCGTTAATTGTCTGTCAGACTGGCACAAGGAAGCTCCCGAAATAGTCCCAAATAACGTCGATATACGGTAGTTCATATACGCTAAAAAGGGACTGCCTCAAGCCTGAAACAATGGAGACGAGAGCATGAGTTCCACAAGTGGGATTATGGTCAGAAGTGTTAATAAGAGATGGCCGCCCGTAAGCAAGATATGAAACTTTTGCTGTAAGAATGGTAGAGAGAAGCACTCATCGACATGTTCTAGAAATAGCTGAAGCTCACAGTTCGAACAAGCATCCAAGCTTGCGCTCGACCCTGGGCGGCCCGTGAATGCGTCACGGTCAGGAGCCCTAAGGAGCATATGAAATCCTGCCACGTCATAAAACAAATGATCAAAGTTCAACCAAGCATTCTGGAACATCTGTCAGCCCAAGCAGGGACCAACTGTGACGAATCACATTCAGTCTTAGTCTACACCCGAGATGCAAAACACAACTTCAGTCTTACCTAACAGAGAAGTGGTGTAAAAAATGTAATTCCACTTGCCGATCCCCAATTTCGTGAAGAGGAGGTCCAAACCGTCTAGGGAAGCCATCACCTGAAATACACATGACAGTGGTCACTAGAGAATAGCTGTGGGGTAAAGGAAAGACACCTTGAGGGTTGTGTTGTCGCCTTTCTCCAGATTTCATTTTTTTTGCCGTTAAGTAACCTAGATTTATTGGCCTGGTGCCTCGGGTAAATCATCGCACTCACACGAATATAGAACTCTTTTCGCTTATTAGAAAAACAGGTAATTACAACCACGAATGCTATTGGCCCGTGTGCGTGTTCCGGACTCTTCCAACCTAGTTCATCCTTCCCATTAAGTTTGGGCGATACATGTCTTCCTGGCGTAAAATGGTTATCTGTCTTCCTGTCTATAGATATTTTCTTTTTTCCTGTACAGATTTCTCAGTCGTCGAGAAGACTGGCCGTACGGTGTGCACAAGAATATACAACATCCACTCAATGTTGCGGGCGACGGGAGCAGTAATTACTATCAGGGTAAATGCGTTTAGTCCCTGTACGGAATTTCCATATTTGTTATAGTTAATTTTGTTACAAAAAAAAAAAAAACTTCACCTCTAGTGAAATATGGTTTGAACACTAAAGGGTAAGGGGAATAAAGCATATTCTCAAGTAATTGGTGAGCCAAGTCTGGTATCAGTATAAACGCCATATCAGACTTGATTACCGAAGAAAACACTCTTCTGATTAAACAAAACCACTGGGAACTGTCAGATGTTCAAGATAAGTCTAAGACTTCTCTCTCTCTCTACATATGTGACCCTTGGCTGGTGGTTGGTTATTTGAACGTTCAGCCTATCAACTACTAGGGTCAATAAGGGCTTCAGTATCAAATTACATTTACGAACCGATAATCTTTAACACGTTTTTCAGGTGTTAAGGATAATTCTCAAACTACATACATACGTGAAAGCGTAGGTTGTCGCACCATGCAGTCTCCGCCCATATCGCATACTCATGCTCAGACCTTGGCGAGGTATGTTGTTAATAGACGCGGTCAGGCCGCGAACCTAAGTCAATAGTGTGAATGGTCACATTGTGCAGGCCAAACCTTGTCAAGTCACACAGACTCGTCTATTCTCCAAGTAAAACCTGCAGATCTTGAGCCACATTTCAGTTATAATCCTGGCTGGAGCTGTTGTCTCGGTTGATTCCTGTTTTTCCCACTGTGAGTTAGATTGCATACCATATAAAGGTAATGAATGATCTGTATGCAAATGACGTAACCACGGGACATCGAGTGTCATCCTCTGGGAGGGTAAACCTCAGACCTCGTGGAAGATGGCACTTAATAACTGTGTTTTTATGATGATATCATTTATAGATCGTGAGATATACCTTGTTTGATGTAGTCTAAGTTGATAATGGTATTGTTAAGTTCTTAAGTCATAGACACTTCTGTCACACTGCTCAAGGTTTCAGTTTAACAACCTCTTCGCTAGTAATCTCTAGCACAATCCTCTGTCACGTCTTCAGATCTTGCAGCCTGCACGACTAAATGACTCGTTAGTCTTCCATTTCCATCTTCACGCAGTATATTATGTCCATTGTGACAGATGTTGCACCACACTCTGAGGCACAGCCAGCCTCATATTCCACCCGTCCACTGGAGACAAGGAACACCCGCAATCGTCACGCATGTTATTCATGTTGAACATTTGACGTCAATGCTTACACGTGTATACTGCTGCTTGAAATAACATCCTTAATGATATATACAAACTGAATCCTCGCATGCTGTGTGAAGCGTTGAATGTCCTCTTCGTGGAACATACATGTGCACACGTGCACTCACAACCTCATACAACCACATACATACATAATTATATCTAGACTCGCACTGCACTCAGTTACAATGAAGAGTCCGACATTTTAGGTCCAGCCCATATTCTAAACATAAGATAACCTAAACTTTATCAAGCTTATGACATGATGTAAACTGAGGAAGGCGGTAGCAAAGGGGAAAATCATATTAGCCAAAACTTGCGTATATAGTAGGATGGCCTTACTGTAGTGGTGATGACAGGGATGTCCTGTAGTGGTGATGGAAGGGATGTTCTGTAGTGGTGATGGCAGGGTATGTCCTGTATTGGTGATGGTAGGGGATGTCCTTACAGTAGTGGTGATAGTAGTATGTCCTTACAGTGCTGATGATGGAGGGGGATTTCCTTATTGTAGCAGTGATAGTGGGATGTCCTTACTGTAGTGGTGATGATGGGGATTTCCGTACTGTGTTGGTGATGATGGGGATGTCCTTGCTGTCGGTGATGATAGGGATTGTCCTTGATGTAGCGGTGACGGTATAGGAATTCCTCACTGTATTGGTGATGATGGGGACATCCTTACTATACTGATGATGGTGGGGACGACCTTCCTGTAGTGGGATGTTAGGGATCCCCTTACTGTAGTGGTGAAGGTAGGGGATGTCCTTACTGTAGTGATAATGGTAGGGAATATCCTTACTGTAGTGGTGATGTTGATGGATATCCTTAACAGGTGATAGTAGGGATGTTCTTACTGTAGTGATGATGGTATGGGATGTCCTTACTACAGTGGTGATGACAAGAGATGTCCTTACTGTAGTGGTGATGATGTGGGATGTCCTTGTGTGGTGATGATGTGGGATGTCCTTTATGTAGTGATGATGGTAGGGGATGTCCTTACTGTAAAGGTGACGATCTGGGATGTCTTGTAGTGTTGATGGTGGGGATGTCCTTACTGTAGGGATGATGGTAAGGAATGTCCTTACTGTAGTGGTGATGGTTGGGTAATTTTCTGTAGTTGTGATGGTGGGGATGCGGTAAGTAAAGTCTCATTGAGTTGAGATCCACGAGTTCCAGTTGCAGACTGACGAGCTGAGTGGCTGGCTGGCAGGGCGCACCCCGCCAAGCTGGTGTGTGTGTGTGTGTGGGTGGGGAGGGGGATCAGGTCTCAGTTGGAGGGTTACCACCTCTCGTGACCCACGTTGTCATCCAACAGATATTCGACCTCCCAGGGTGTGTGAATACCTATCTACGCCTTATGAGGTGGGAGTCCTACACTCGTGGGACCCCATCCCTTGTATTGTATGGGGAGTGAATTCTACATTCGTGGAGGTGGAGCCCCATCTCTTGTACAGTACTAGGAAGAGAGTTCTACACTCATGGGCCCCATCTTTTGTACTGTACGGGAGAGTAGTTCTACATTCGTAGGGTTCCATCTCTTGTACTGTAGAGGAAGAGTTTTACACTAGTAGGGCCCCATCTGTACTGTGGTGAGGATGTTTCACACTCTTGAGGCTCCATCTCTTGTACTGTGCAGGAGGGTGTTCTACACTCGTAGGGCCAAATGTCTTGAACTTTCTCTGCTATCATACAACTTTGTAAACTTACGTATACTGTCAATATTCAGTTTTATCACTCAGTTTATTCTTCTCTATGAGTTCCCCAAGTGTAGTTTAAGTGTGTGTGTGTCCTCTCATATCCCTAGTCCATAACTCGTATTCTTAGCAATCCTTGCTACATTCCCCATGATCTCTGTAATGACCCCAGTCCCCAAATTTTCTGTAATGACCCCTACTGCACCCTGTATTCTTTGTAAAGTATCCCCCATTTAAACCAGAGTCCTGTGTATTACCTCTATTTTCTTTTAAGCATTTCCAATTAGTGGTGTGCTGTGGAGAACAGTCTAACTACTATTACTGTGCTTTTCTAAAAGGATGTATGTCGGCAAGCGACCTAACTACGTGTTGATAGTGAAAGAAGTTGTTAGTTTAGAAAAACATGTATGGTCACTATAAGAGGAAGATTTAAGATCAGATTGCTGACAGACAGCATACGTAGAAGTAAGTTGAGAGGTAGTTAGATAATGTTTCGAATATACCTTACCTTGCCGACTCAAACACAGCGACCTTCCAGCACCGCTCACCTTCCAGTGCGGCCTGTCGCACGGGAGCAATGGGCAACCCATGCACCACGCCAACTTAAGGTGGCAGATGTTACGTGCACGGTGTCTTTCCCGGTGTATTCCCGTACGCCG
>JAUUDZ010466325.1:0-12003 GCA_032361705.1 Panulirus versicolor
GAATGTGGCCTTTGTTGTCTTTTCCTAGCGCTACCTTGTGCACATGCGGGGGGAGGGGGTTGTCATTTCATGTGTGGAGGGGTGGCGATGGGAATGAATAAAGGTAGCAAGTATGAATTATGTTCATGTTTATATATGTATATGTCTGTGTATGTATATATATATGTATATGTTGAAATGTATAGGTATGTATACGTGCATGTATGGAGGTGTATGTATGTACGTGTGTATGTGGGTGGGTTGGGCCATTCTTTCGTCTGTTTCCTTGCGCTACCTTGCTAATGCAGGAAACAGCGACAAAGTATGATAATGATGATAATAAAAATATATAAATATTATTTTTTTTATTTTGAAGGCTTCAGTCATGGGCAATAATCCTCATCAAGGCCAGGCCTTAATTGAAATATAGAGAGAATTATGAAATGGAAAAAGAAAGGACAATGGAAAGTACTTACAAATTTTTGAGAAAGTGCCAGGTCATAGTTATTGGGAAAGACATGAGAAGGTAGAGAGTTCCAAAGCTTCCATGTGTGGGGGAAGAAGCAGGTCTCAAAATGGCCCACCCTTCAGTTGCTGATGGCCACACAATAATCTTGTTGATTAAAAGTTCATATTCTTGACCCATAACACACACAGTATCTTGATATAACACACACAGTATCTTGATATAAGTCAATGGAGCTTGTTGTTGACTAGTTTTTTTTTTTTATCTTTCTGTAGTGCCATTTTGTTTTTGAAATATTACAACTGTTGACTCCATAATCAGGTTTGTAGCTGATAACCTAGAAGATTGTGGTTGTAAGCAACATCTAAGTACAGTAATTCTTATTTTTCAAAGTTCTCTAATCAGCATTGATGCTGGACACACTAAGAATGTGAATCCAACTCTTGACTTAATATTCTAACATTAACTCAGCAGTGCTCAATGGTGATCTTGAGAATCTTTTATTTTAGATAGTTATTGCAATTTTGACAATTCTGGAGTTCTGATGTGTTTGTAAGGCAGATTGTTTTGCAATGTTTTCTCTTCAGTGGTGAAGATTATAGACAGACAGAGCATTGGATATAGGAACTTATGAGAGATATAGAAGGGAGAAATATTAGATAAAGTAAATGAAAGAGAAGTGAAACTTGTGTTGGAAGACGTCAACAAGGAGGTACAAGGATTGAATGAAAAAATGTTTACTAGCCTGATAGATAAGTGTAGATGAGTTAGAGAAATGTTTGGAGTAGTACATCTTAGGATGTACTGCTTTATAATTTTCACTGATTTTGCAAATACCAGTCAATAGGATGTATATGATTGGTCAATTAAAACATTTTGTGCCTGATGACTTAACATAAGATGCTGTGAAAGATCTTGGTGAAGTGACATTATGAATATATTCATAGTTACCTGATTTTGGTCTTTTGAAGGATTTTAGATACAAAACTTCAAATGATCATGTGATTGATGAAAGATAATGTAACATAATGCCATGACTTGGAGGTGTAAAGTAAAAGAATGGCTTTTGATATTTACCTGTGAGAAATTCTCTAATTTTCTGCATTGCTTATGTTTGATGTTTGATATTGAGAAGTGCTTGATTCTTGAAGAGGGTTGGTATGCATTACCATTCATTCATGGCAGAAAGAAATTATTAGAGGTGACTGAAAATCATATGGTAGAGAAAATACATTGCAGTATGTGCATTATAGGTTCTTAACTGTTAGTGTTGAAAAATGTGTAAAGTGGAAGCAGAAGCACTAAGGACAGTCATAGTTATGTATTAAAGAAAAAAGTTGAAATGAATCTAAAGAGATATTGAAATTATAATTATTAATGATTCATTTTGAATTTTGAAAGATTACAGCATAATGATCAGAAACTAGACCTTTCTGTGAAAATTTATACATGTATTATGACTAACCGTAATCTTGTGTTTATGCTTTGCTAGAAACACATTAAAGATGAAATTTCTCTAAGAGTGTTAAGCAACTGCACAAGGTTTGATCTTTGTTTATGGAAATAGAATTGGTTTTGAAGTGAACATATAGATTATGATTTACTACATGTTTTTTGACATTGATGTTCCTTCAAAATTTAGAATTCAGATTTTTTATTTTCAAAGATTTTGTAAAATTAAACCATAGATATGTTACAAAGCAGATAAGCTATGTAGTTATGATAATTAGCCAAACAAAATGCAATAAGCTTTATAATTCCCGATGTAATTAATGAGTGTAACTTTGATTAATGGGTCAAGTCTTGATAGCATAGACTAATTCTTCATTTGTGCTTTTTGCATTGTGGCTAATGAATCAGTGAATTGGTAGGTAGTCAAACGTTATATGTTTTTCCTGGTTTTTCCCCTAACTCTTAATTTTAGTACCCTTTGATTGTTGAAGTTCCCATCCTTGTATTTTATCTCTTGAAGACTACTGTAGTTTTCAAAAGTACAAGTTAGCTTGTATTATAGTTGAAACTTGTCAATCTGGGATTGGCAGGTTATGCATTCGTGTATTTTGTGTGTAGATTCTGGCTTCCTATTTTGTATTTGGAAACTTTTCTCTGATGTTTATATGTTGAGTAACTTTTATGTAATTTTTACATTGAAGAACCTTTGTAATCTGTCAGTGTGTGGATAATGTATTTTGTTTTTTGTGTTGGTGAACTCCAGAAACCTGTCTTAAAACTTGTCATATGGAAATCACCACAGATATCATGAAATGATAGCAGTAATTCACATCCTTAACTACCTGTCACTGAAAGCCCTTATTCATAAAATTAATTTATCTGATTACATTAGTTACAAGAAGCATTGACTCTGTCAGTTACTCCCATCTTTCCCAGGTGTTAGTTCATTTAGCTGAATACAGCAAATCAGTGGTTTCTTAGTAAATATGTGCACCTAGAAAACATATTTGGCATAGAGAAACAAATGGCTGAGAATGTTGATTAAGGTGAGTATTTAATTTTGTTTCCTTTTTGTGTGGGATACAGAATAGAGATCTGCAGTCGATGTGCCTGGATCATCATAATTCTCATTTCATGACCTTAGTGTAAAAAGTTTGAAAAATTTTCCATTTTTGTAAAAAGATTTGGCATCTTAAGTTAATAGTGTAGTTTTACAGGTCTTATGCCTGTCCCAGGTTGTTTTAGACGTAAAAAATTTTCAGATTTCACATGCATCACTAGTGTTTTTGGGCAAATAGCCTTCACTTTTTCTCTGTAATGCTCAGGATTCTCCCCTCTTTCAAATTTGAAATTTCCTCCAGATGAGAGCAAGATTTTCAACAGCAGTTTAGTTATTTTTCCATTGGTTATTTTCCCATGCAGTACAATGTCAAGTACTTTCTAGCAGTGCAGATACAGTCAAACCACCCAGCTTTCCCTTTTTTTGAGACATGTCACTCTCTTATAGAACTTTAACAAGTTTTTTAAACACAATATCCTCTTCATAAAACTGTGCCATCTCTCACTAAGGTAATCACTCCTCTGCAGAAGTCATCCATTTGATTTCTAATTATCTTCTCTGGTACCTTATGGACAACACTTGTCAGTGAGCCTGGTTTATGGTTCAGCACCTCTTTCTAGTTATCCTTTCATATAGATAGGTGTGATGTTCACCCTTTTCCAATCTCTTTGCAATCTGCCCCAGTCCAGTGATGTCTTGAATGGTATTTCAAGAGGTTTGCCTCACATATCTTCATACATCTGCAGCACATGTTTTGAAATTTCATCAGGACCATGACTCATGTTTAGGTTAAGACCTTTAAGTATTCTGTTTGTCTTCTGTGGATATCTTAATGATTTTGAAAACTTCCTTCCCATTTCATCTCTGGTTCTGGGCTGTAGTGTTTCCCAATGTGAAAACTCTTTTGGATGTAATATGCAGTTTCTCATATCCTTATATAATCCCCAGCAATTCTTCCCTCTGAATCTCATAGGCATATTAGCTGCATGATAGCTGACAATTGACTCCTGATGAATTTATTGAGAACGTTTGTATTTTCACCTACCTTGCCAACAACATTCCCTTGAAAGTATCTTTTTTTCCTCCTTTTTTAACCCGGAGTACTATTCCTTGCTCTCATATACTTCTACAAATGCTGGCTGTTTGGAATGCTTTCTGTATCTTCACTGCACAGCTTGAAGCTCCTTTGCTGTTTGACACCTTTTAATTAACAATTATTTTCTCTTTCTTACCATTCCCTTTGTATTTAAGGCTAGAAGTGACTATGTTTCTGCTCCATTGTAAATTTCCCAGAACTTTTCACCACAGAGCCATGTTTATGACTACTGAACTCCTTTCCCCAATCTTTTAAACTATAGAAATTGCTGGGGTCTATATAGTTTCCACTTCTTTCTTTTATCACTGACATTGCATCTGGCAAGTGTATTGCCCTCAGTTATAATCTTTATTTAATAAAGCATTTCTTTCTTTGCCATATATTCCTTATCTGGTGTACATACAGAAGGAGCATGCAGAGACACTTGTTTGGCCTTTAGAATTACTGTTCTGTAGGACACTAGAGGAAGGGGTAATTCTAATGATGTGGAAGAGGACAAATGTCATAATTGTTTTTAAGAAAAATCAGGAAGTTGTGCTTAATGGCAGGCAAGTCTCACTGACAGTTGTGGCTCATAAAACACTGGAGAAGATGGTCATAAGACAAATGAATGACTTTATGCAAAGGAAAAACTAACTTAATTGAGAGACTGCATGATTATGGAGAAAGGAGAGCTTGCATCATGAATCTTCTAAGAGTTCTGCAATGGTGAACTCTGCCTTAGTTCAAAGGGATGGATGGTTAGACTGTGGGTTCTAAAAATGCCAGAAAGCCTTTACCACTATACTCTTATCAGAGGTTGATTAAGGAGCTAGATGTACAAGTAGGAATAAAGGGCAGACTCCTTCACTGGATAGATTACTGTACCTTTGTGTAAGGGAACGAAGAATTCAGGTAAGAGGTGCATTCTCAAAATGGGCTGAGGTTATTAGTGCAGTCTTTGGGCCCACTGCTAATCTTAGGGCATGTAAATGACTTCGTCAATGGACTAGAATTGTACTTAAACTTCTTTGTAGATGATGCCAAGCTCTTGAGAGAAATAAGAATGAGAAGGTGGGGAACTGGTCAAAGTCAATATTAGTCTAATATATGGAGGAGGTTCAGTCTAAGTAAGTGGAAGGTAATGAAAATGGGACTTGGTGAAAGAAGCCCCAAGTTTGAATACTACTTAGTGGGGAATAAGCTACAAGAATCAGCGTGCGAAAAGGAACTGATGGTCAATAATGAACCTTCTGTAGCCATAGCTGCACGTCAGAAGAATAGTTAAAGAAGTAAACTGTCTCCTGGGAAATATGGAAATTGCGTCCAAGTATATGGATAAGAAAATGTTTAGTAAGCAGTTGACAAAATGGACCAAAGCTGGATTATGCCTCTCAGGTCTGGTCACCACACCTAAAGAAGAAAAAAGATATAATGGAAAGAATCCAAGGAATGGCATCCAAGATTGTGCATAAATCAAAAAATCAAAGATACGATTGAAAGGTTAAGGATGACTTGAGAGAATCCAAGGAAAAGCATCCAAGATTGTGTGTAGATATAAAAGTCTAAGGTACGATCGAAAGGTTGAGGGTTATGCATCTGTCCAACTTGGAGAGAAGATGAATAGGTGACCTGATAATAATCTTGAAGTTCCTAAACCAATTGACTTTGTTAACATTGAACATTTCATCATGAAATATAGTACCAGAGTTACCAAAGACCATTGATAAATTGAGAAAAAGGCTGGTTGGTCAATAAGTATATAAGTAAATACTGGTTTATTGTAAGGTTAGTTGATGGTTAGAATGGTCTGTGTGAGCAGATTGTGAATGCTGTTTGATTATGTCTGATTATGCAAATTATAGAGTTCAATAACAGTGGGAGTGGGAAGATGTCAGATTTCAGATCAAATGACCAAAGTGTTACCATCTTATCAAAGGATTGCTCAAGTTTTAAAATACATTGACATCTGGCAACAAATGTTGTGAATAGGTGAGATGAGGGAGGGATTAAAGGTGTTTTAGAATTAATGTAGTGTCAGAGTAAATATTTATTCTGAATTATTCCCTGGATGAATATCATTTGCTTGCCAATAGACTATATTACTGAATTACTAAATTACTATTATTCTTACTATAATGGAGGATCAGAGTGAGACCTTTAGCACTACTTGAACAAAGAAAATAAGAGGCCCAGATTGCAAGATCACTCTGAGCAATCAAGTTAACCCTGCTTATCTATCATGCATTAAAGTTTTTCAGTTTTCCTCTGCTTTTCAATTTGCTATTAACTGCAAGTGGACTTTGATATTAGTGATTATTTGGATCAGGTTGTTGTGACAAGATCCACAAAAGTAAGCGAGAGGAAGCAATAAAACATATAGCACCAGAGAATAAAGGTTTGGAGATGTTGGTTGAAATAGTATAAAACCAAGATCAGAAATTAAAGCAGTTAGAGTTGGAAGTAAAGAAACTAAGGAATCAGTTCAAAGATCATGAGAAATCTCATGAGATGAGAGAGGAAAGAAAATATAATGACCAAAGAACAGGAAAGGTCAGAAGAGGATATTTTAGCTGTTCTAGAGCCCGTTGAACATGAGGGACTGCCCATAGCACACTGTGCTGAAATTTATGAAAATACTATTTCTGGGGCTGGGCAGCAGACTCAGTTAAGTGTTAAGAGTTTTGAGTAAAGTTTTAATTAGAATGATATGTATTTTGGTGTTAAAGGTATTGAGTAAAGCTGTGGAGAGAATAATATGTATTGTGTATCACCTGAGACAGAACTCTTGACATAATATATGGTCCAGTTGATGATTGGTTTTAGAAAACTGCACAGCACACAGGATCAGTGCTTGTTAGCTGAAAGGGAGATCATAGAGAAAGCCAGAAACACAGAGGTTGATGAGCCAAAGCTGATGGACTTATTGTCAATGTTGGTAATACCAAAATTAGAAAGATTATTAGTTGAGAATATAAACCTTTGATTATCTTTGGACTGGATAAAGAGAATGCATCAGGTTAAGGGGAAAGGAAGGAAGATAAGACGCTGACTTCCCTCTTTGGAACGGCGAGGGAACTAAAAGCACTCAGCCAAGTTCAGCAGAACAGAGCACATTAACCCCCCAAAATAAAACAGAAATGAGCCATGTAATGTCTGTCACACATGCCAACATACAGTGATTTAAATCACATAGAACAATTAAAATTCCATTTGTAAGTGTCTTGATAAATGAGTCAAATACATGCTAAAGACCCATTCAGATGTGGCAGGACTAGATCATGTGGAGAATTTGGACTGCATATATTAGATAATTTTGTAACAACTGAAGTCATGGGCTCCTCAAATGATGTAGTAGAAGCACTTGTTTTTAAGGTTGAAAAGCCAAACCTGTTTATTGCATTAATCTATAAAACACCAGATACAAAATCTCAAGAATTTATGTTATAGATAAGAAACTTGGAATTATCTCTCAACCTCCTTGGAAAACCAGCCTGAAATAAACTTATATGAGGAAACTTCAACCTACCACACATTAAGTGGAAACAGGCTGGAAATCACATTGCAATTGAAAATGTTGACCTTGGAAGTAGGGAGTAACTTGGACAAACAGCTGCAAAAAAGATTTTTTTCAGAGTGTATGAAAAGCTCTCCTCAGCCAACGCATAACAAAACCAACCAGGGGAAATAATACTCTGGACTTAATCTTTACAAATATTGTGGACCTGATACGTGACATTGCCATCTCAAAACACCCTCACCTCTGATCACATCCTGATTGAAGTGGAAATAAGTTTAGAGGTTAAACCACCTTATCACAACACACTTTACGGTGGAAATGTTTTCAATAATTTCAGTTTTAATAGTAAATGGATAAAGTGAGAAGATGTGATCAGTGAGATTCTGCTGTGCATTGTGAAACCCTGCTAATTACAAAAACAGGAGGAATGTGGAAATTACATAACCATTTTGGCATATGAAACATGCAACAGGTATATACCAGTAGGAAGAAAGTACAAATTGTCTAGATTAGAATGAAAAAGACGAGCACAAAAAAAAAGAAAGGAAAAAGATGCAGATGAGCTAAAGAAAAATGCAGCTAACTCAGCAAAGGAAAGAAAACCTATCAAGTGACTATCAGACATAGGCCATAAACTAAAAATATCACATGAAACAGGAAAAAAAAGCCATTAATGAAATATGAAATAACCCAAAATACTTCTCATATGCAAAATGCAAATCTAGGACCACAATCTCCATTGTCCCAATTACAACAGAAGGAGATATTTTTACAGATGAGGGTGATTCTAAAATAGCAATATGAATTGGTATTCAGTGAGCCAAAAACCGCATTAAAGATAAATGACCCAAAAGACTTCTTAAAGTGTATTCCTCAAAGTGTGCACATTGCAGATATCATCACCATAACACAGGATTTTGAGAATGCCATTTGGAGCATGCCGATGCACTTGCCTAAGGCCCAGACCCTTGAAACAGTCTTTTTTTAAAGAAATGCAAGACACCTTTAGCACATAGTGATAATCCCCTGGAGAAAATGTCTAGATTCTGGCATTGTTCCCAAGAGTCTGCTCGATAGTCCCAAAAATATATTGATCAGTAGCATTAACATTCCACATCATTAAATTTTTTGAAAGAGTATTAAGAGAAAAGCTGACAATTTATGGAAGTATACAGTTTACATGACCCAAGACAACATGGTTTTAGGGTGAAAGATATTACCTTTCTCAGTTGCTTAACCACTGATAGGATTGTTGAAGCTCTAGAAAACAAAGAAAATTTTGATATGATTTACACAGACTTTACAGAAGCATTTTACAAGTGACCTGTTGTCATAGCACACAAATTGTAAAAGATGAGAATAAGTGAAAAAATTGGAAGATGGATTGACACCTTTAACTAACAGATTACAACATGTTGTTGTAAACCATGTAATCTCTAGTGCCTCCATAGTGAAGAGGTCATTCCCTTAAGGAACTGTTCTTGCACCCCTCCTGTTCCTCATTCTTGCAACTGACATAGATGCAAACACAAACTACAGTTTCGTATCATCCTTTTCAGGTGATACAAGAATATGTGTGAAAATCACACCAATAGAAGGTATGGAAAGGCTACAGAGACAAAAAACAGAAGACATTTTCATCAATTTAAGCAAGAAACTTGTTAGAGATGATATGGGAAATTTCTTATATAAGGATGGTGGTTGAATAGAATGAAATGACTGAAGATATGGTTAATCCAGACAGCTTACAAAAGAAGAGTGGTGTGGTGGTTGAATAGAATGTTATGACTGAAGATATGGTTAATCCAGACAGTCTACAAAAGTTGTATGGTAGAGAATGTTCAAGAGATTGGGCTCCATTATGAATAAGTAATTATACATCACTGCACTTAAAGAACCACAAAGCTGATAAAGAAGATCCAGAGGAGGTCAGCAAAGATAGTACTAGAATTAAGAGAGCTGAGTTAAAGACAAGAAGGGAAATAGAGTGCACGAGTACTGGAGAGAGAGAAATAGTGGAAGAGTGTGTGGAATGGTTTATGCAAAGGAGACATGGAGGGACAGGGTTGAGTGGAGACTGTTTTGCTGTGGCCACCCATGGAAACTACACAAAACACAACAATTGTTATTTTTTCATCATGAATTAGGAAATGGAGTTAAGTATCCAGGATTCAGGACATTATTGTGAAAGGTTCCGTGAAATTTACAATAATGCAAGAACATGGGTACCTTTACCCTGAAATGCAGAAGGAACATTAAGAGGGAGGAATAGTTTTTCAAAAGATGTCAGAAAAGAAAGAAGCTTCAACGTGTGCTGTGGTGAAGATATAAGCAGTACTCCAGCCAACCAGAGACAGAGCATGGAACATGTAAGTATGCACAATAAGAAAGGAGGAATAAAGATCTTAGCTTTGAAGAGAATCTTGTGAACAGCGCAGGAGAAAACCCAAAAGTTTCTACAGTCATCACGAGTAAATTGTTGACTAAAAAGCAGCTAATCAGGGTAAGGAAACTGTTTATTAGGAACTGAATGAATAACGAGTTCAAAAGTGTTTTCACAATAGAAGATACCAAATCCATAGTGCCAGTGAGGTGGAATGGGGAGGAGGTCTTTGAAAGCATTTTGACATCTAGAAAAGTCATTGATAAAATACTAAACAGTCTTCAGCAATACAGGTTTCATTTTCCTGATGAAAGTTTACCTTATGTGCTGAAGATGTGTGCAGATGCACATGAGAAACCGCTTGAAATACTGTTTCGGATGTTGCCGAGAAAGGCAAAGAGCCAAGGAGTGGAAAAGGGCAAAATTCACATCTGTATAAGAAAGGGGACTGGAAAAAGTTGTTTAACTTGTTTTTGGATGGGGTGATGAGGGAGGTAAATGTGAAATTCTTAGAGAGAGGGGTGAGTATGCCATGCCATCTGTAGAGGATGAGAGAGCATATGAAGTGAGTCAGTTGTTGTTTGTTGATGATACAGTGCTGGTGGCAGATTCGAATGTGAAACTGCAAAAGTTGGTGGCTGAATTTGGAAGGGTGTATAAAAGGAGGCAGTTGAGAGTAAGTGTGAATAAAAGCAAGGTTATTAGGTTTAGCAGGGTTGAAGGACAGGTTGGTTGGGGTGCGAGTTTGAATGGAGAAAATTTTGATAAAGTGAAGTGTTGTAGATACCTGGGAGAGGACATGGCAGCGAATGGAACCATGGAAGAGAAAATGAGTCATAGTGTGGGTGAGGGGGCAAAGGTTCTGTGAGCTCCGACGAATGTGTGGAAAGAGAGATGGGTTATTATTGGTGCTGATGCACCTGGTCATGAGAAGAAAGATAATGAGAGGCAAATGTTTTGGGAGCAGCTGAGTGAGTGTGGCAGCAGCTTTGATGCACAAGACCGAGTATTAGTGATGGGTGATTTAAATGCAAAGGTGAATAATGTGCCAGTTGAGGGTATAATTAGTGTACATGGGATACTCGGTGTTGTGAATGGAAATGGTGAAGAGCTTGTGGATTTGTGTGCTGAAAAAAGGTTGGTGGTTTGGAATGCCTGGCTTAAAAAGAGAGAGATACATAAGTATATGTATGTGAGTAGGAGAGATGGTCAAAGGGCATTATTGGATATGTACTAATTGATAGGCATATAAAAGAGAGACTTTTGGATGTTAATATGCTGAGAGGGGTAGCTAGAGAGATGTCTGATCACTATCTTGTGGAGGCGAAGGTGAAGATTTATAGAGGTTTTCAAAAAAGAAGAGAAAATGTTGGGGACGAGAGAGTGGTAGGAGTAAGTGAGCTTGGGAAGGAGACTTGAGTGAGGAAGTACCAGGAGAGATTAAGTGTAGAGCGACAAAAGGTGAAAGCAAATGACATAAGGGGAGTGGGTGAGGAATGGGATGTATTTGGGGAAGCAGTGATAGCATCTGCAAAAAATGCATATGGCATGAGAAAGTTGGAAGGTGGGCAGATTAGAAAGGGTATTGAGTGGTAGGATGAAGAAGTTAAGTTGTTAGTGAAAGAGAAAAGAGAGGTGTTTGGATGATACTTACAAGCAAGGAGTGCAAATGACTAGGAGATGTATAAAAGAAAGCGGCAGGAGGTCAAGGGGAAGGTGCAAGGATTGAAAAAGAGTGCAAATGAGAGTTAGGGGTGAGAGAGTATCATTAGATTTTAGGGAGAGTAAAAAGATGTTTTGGAATGAGGTAAATAGCCTGAGTAAGATGAAAACAAATGGGAACATCGGCAAAGGGGGCAAGGGGGAAGTGATAGTTGGTAGTAATGAAGTGAGGTGGAGATGGAGTGAGTATTTTGAAGGTATGTTGAATGTGTTTGATGATACAGTGGCAGATGTAGGGTGTTTTGGTTGGGGTGGTATGTGAAGTGAGAGGGTCAGGAAGAATGGTTTGGTTAAAAGGGAAGAGGTAGGAAAAGCTTTGCAGAAGATGAAATCCAGCAAGCCAGTG
>JAUUDZ010466336.1:0-12003 GCA_032361705.1 Panulirus versicolor
GTTTTGCAGGGAAATAGTGCAAATGACTGGGAGAGGTATAAAAGAAAGAGGCATAAGATAAAGAGAAAGGTGCAAGAGGTGAAAAAGAGGGCAAATGAGAGTTGGGGTGAAAGAGCATTGTTAAATTTTAGGGAGACTAAAAAGATGTTTTGGAAGGAGGTAAATAAAGTGCGTAGGACAAGAGAAAAAATGGAAACATCAGCGAAGGGGACTAATGGGGAAGTGACAACAAGTAGTGGTGATGTGAGAGGGAGATTGAGTGAGTATTTTGAAGGTCTGTTGAATGTGTTTGATGATAGAGTGGCAGATATAGAGTGTTTTGGTCGAGGTGGTAGGAGAAGTGAGATGGTCAGGGAGAATGGTTTGGTATATTGGAGAAAAACGTAATTCAGAGCTTGAGCAAATTTTTTCCTTTTCATCTACGGGGAAATGAAACACGATAAATTCCCAAGTGTACTAATCTCATCATCAGGGAGATACAAAAGAGAGATATAAGTCAGTTGATATACAACGGAGAGACGTAGCTGGACCGCCATTTGGTATACAAGTGACTACCCGAATGGAGGTCGGGTGCTTTCAAGTCTAGCGTATCATAAGATTAATTATGTGTACAAGAAAGGAAACTGCTCACAACTTTTATCAACAATAGTCATCCAATTTGTATGCACCTTCATTATCATTAATATCACAATTCGCTGTGTATTTGATGATAGAAGATTCAATGATATTTCTTGTGTTACAAGAGTTAGTTAATAACTGAGATGGCATTACTCCAGTCATTACAAATATAATTTCTAACACTATTAAACAAGGCAGTAGATTCTTGTCCTGTTCTTATGCCATATCAATGTTGCTTTAGTCTAACAGAAAGATCCTTACCATCTACCCAACATGAAGCTTATCCCAATTTTTATATGTCACCCTATAAACATAGCCTGTAGAACTTTCTTTTGAGTTCCTGATTGGGATCTTCTTTATAGTGTAGTTGTTGCTGAAGGCAACATTAACATTTAAGGACCTGAGCGATATGGGAAGTAATGTAAACTTATCACTAAAAAGGAGAACTAACAAATTCTTCGTTTCAATGGGAGGTTTGGGTTTAACTCTATAAAATGATTTCTTCGCCAACTTTAGGGATTTATTAATGAAACTTCTAAGATGCTTTAACTTGGATCCACTAGATTATATCTTCTAAAGCTCATCAACAGTAAACTCTCGACTGCATATACCTAATACCCTCAGGAACATAGACTGGAATGATAATAATTTAACTGTCATGTTTGACAGAGTTGAATTATCATCATTCCAGTCTATTTTCCTTAGGATCAAGGAAATATCTCACTCTCACCTATACTGCATGGCGTTAGAACCAAAATGTCCACCACCACGGTGCATACTCACGTCACAAAATATGTCCTAGATGGCTTCATCTAACTATAGTTCCGGTACCTCACAATCAATGGTAAGTACATCAACGCATCAATAATAAGCATAATACATCAGACCCCCTCCCTCAGTCCCCTCATGACAAACATATCAGAATTTCCCTCTTAGTTCTCTCACTGGTGAGAACATCAGTACACTAGATCTATCACAACTGAGCACATCAATGCATTTCTCTCAGCTCCTTCACTGATGAGCACAACAATACACCATTCTAAGATGCTATCAATAGAATCAGTTTATCTTTATCTTCTCGTATACCCTTACAAAACTATTCAACAGTGCTTCGATATGATTTATACAGCGAGGGCCGGGTGCTTTCTTTTTTATATTTTTCAACAGTCATTATATGACTTGTTTATTTTGTGCCTCACAGTCCTCACCTTTCCAGGTCAGGTTGTTGCAGACCTCCAAAATGAAGCGGTGTACTCGATCTGTGAGGGAAATCAAGGTAAAGTTTGCATTTGTGTCATACGCTAATCCATAATCATACAATGAACAGAGTAATTCGTCTTAGATGCTATGGAAAGAGATCTTTATATTGTTGCTATCCTTTAACATTGATGTGTCCCCTATACTGACTGTGCTACTCTTTGTAAATCTACCAAAGCACATTCAAGTAGCTCATTTTACTTCATTACAGACTGCTCTTCTTTGACTATTGCATACAGTGGTGACTATGTTGCTCCCTTGGATTTACTATCATGCTTAATTACTAACTTTACCGCTGTGTTGGCTAAGTTTCTATATCACCTGAACTATTGTGTTGCTATAATACCGTTAGTGTTGAGTGCAATGCTGTGGTAAAGCTTGTTTTGACGATTTCCGTCATGAATATACTATTTACCTTAATACTCTTTCATTAGTTTTTCCCCATAATGATTACACTACCGTATAAACTGGATAATTGTGCTGGTTTCACTTCCACAGTGATTGTACATATGTCCATCATAATATATCTGCACCACAGACTTAGCTATATGTGTCTTCAATATCACATTTCGTCAACTGTATCCCTGTGTTAATCATAACTGTGTTAGTCATGAAACTATGTTGATTGCATCACTGTGTCCACGTTCCCACTATAGGTAGTAATTAAACCTTTGTCCATTTAATACTGTGTTAATTGTATCGCAGTGTTGTCTATGTATGTGTTCATTGTGTCAGCCGAGTTAAACAGAACCGCGTCCATTACAATACTAAGTTGAAAGAGCATTTTGTTGACTATCTTGGCTGTACAGCTGCTATACTACTATGCTACCTGTCCTACTGTGTTAACTATTATGTTATAATAATTGTATTACTATGCTAACTGTATTACTGTGCTGACTATGTTGCTGTACTGCTGTACTGATTGTGTTCGCTATACTGTTGTGTTAACTGTACTGCTGTGTTAACAGCGCTTCAATATTGACAGTACTACTATGCTTATTGTACTTCTTTGTTAATTGCACCGCTGTGCTGACTGCACGTCCGTGGTGAGTGTACTACTGTGATGACTGTACTACTGGGTTGACGCTACTATATGTTGACTGTCCTGCTGTATTTACTATACCACTATGCTGACCATACACCGTTGATGACTGCACTACTATGTTGACTATACTTCTGTGTTGACCATTAATGTGCTGGCTGTACTTCTGGGCTGATTGTACTCCTACGGTGTTGACTGTGGTAATGAGTGCGCTAGTGTTTACTGTGACACTATGTTTAGTGTACATTGGTGTTAACCAAGACACTATGTTGAGTGTACATTGGTGTTAACCAGGACACTATGTTGAGTGTACATTGGTGTTAACCAGGACACTATGTTGAGTGTACATTGGTGTTAACCAAGACACTATGTTGAGTGTACATTGGTATTAACCAGGACACTATGTTGAGTATACATTGGTGTTAACCAGGATACTATGTCGAGTGTGCTAGTATATTGACTATTGCACTGTCTTGAGTGCATTTAGGTGTTTATAGAGGCAACCAAGTATGTGTATGCATATCTACATGTGTATATATGCATATCACATGTTTATGTATGCGAATGTATGTCTACGTAAACATTTCTTATCTATTATACTTAAGCGCCATCTCCCGCGTCAGGAGGTAGCGCAGGGAAACAGACGAGGAATAGCCCAACCCAACCACATACACATGTACATGTGTAAACGCCCACACACACACACACACACATGTACATGTGCAAACGCCCACACACACACACACACACACACACACACACACACACACACACACATATATACATAGATATACATTTCAACGTATACTTACATATCCATTCATAGACATATACATATAAACACATGTGCATATTCATACTTGCTGCCTTCATCCATTCGTGTCAACACCCAGCCACACATGAAATAGCATCCAGGCCCCACCCCCTTCCAGCGAGATAACACTAAGAAAAGGAAAAACAAAGGCCACATTCGTTCGCACTCAATCTCTAGCTGTCATGCATATTGCACCGAAACCACAGTTCCTTCCCGCATCCAGACCTTTCCATGGTTTACCCCAGACGCTTCACATGCCCTGGTACAATCCATTGACAGCACGTCCACCCCATTATACAACATCGTTCCAATTCACTCTATTCCTTGCGTGACTTTCACCCTCTTGCATGTTCAGGCCCCGATCACTCAAAATCCTTTTCATTCCATCCTTCCACCTCCAATTTGGTCTCCCACTTCTCTCTCTTCCCTCCACCTCTGACACATATACGTCTTATATGTCAATCTTTCCTCGCTCATTCTCTCCATGTGACCAAACCATGTCTGTACACCCTCTTCTACTCTCTCAACCACACTCTTTTTATTACCACACATCTCTCTTACCCTTTCATTACTTACTCGATGCAACCACCTCACACCACATATTGTCCTTAGACATTTCATTTCCAACACATCCACCTTACTCCGCACAACCCTATCTATAGCACATGCTTCACAGACATATAACATTGTTAGAACTACTATTCCTTCAAACATCCATTTTTGCTCTCCAAGATATCATTCTCTCTTTCCACACATTCTTCGTCGCTCCCAGAACCTTCGCCCCCTCCCCACCCTGTGACTCACGTCTGCTTCCATGGTTCCGTTACATCATACAAAAAACCAGACTCACATCCAGAAAGAACCTCCCATCTTTCTATAACTACATAACTGTTAGAAATTAGAACAAGGACAAGGAGGAAGATTCATAATACTCCTGCACCTAACTACATCAACACAACTGATGTTACAAAACAGCTCACAAATAACAACAGCTCCCTAAAAATATAATCCATTAAAAGAAAACCACAGTACCAAGTACAGCATAACCAACATCTTCATACTTTCCCCTTCCACATGCCTCCAATTCAAAAACCTTGCCAGTAAGCCCAACACCAACCTCTGTGAGGATTTCGATGCCCATCATTCCACATGGTCCAACATGCACACATATGATCCCGAGGTGAACTATTCATAATCCAACCGTAGCCTCTCAATATCCTTCACCTACGCAGATAAGCAATTAGACTTCCAGCCTACCCCAACAGCAGCCAACCTCCCAGACATCGCATTCTGCTCACTACTTCTACCCACAAGTACCAACTGAAACACACTGCATGATCTATCTTCTGATACTTTACCCCTCCATCTATCCCACCCAATGGATACACTACCAAAAGACACAAACTACATGAAAGTTGGCTGGCCAGCTTTCTCACAGTACATAGAGAGAAAGCGCTAAACTTCAGTATAAATGATTTCTCATCCCATATTTCTCATCACAATTCACACACTTCATAAAGCAAAGAAACTAACTCAGGCACAATCACTTACCATTGGTAGAAAGTCAGAGAACAAATTCACATTGTAAACAATACATTTAACCTAATCACAGAAAAACGACCTGAAAACTGGCACTCCTTCCCGAACAAAGTAAATCACAAGACCCATAACAACCAACTCTGTCGCACATTAGAGAAAATGCACATATTGCAACTGCCCAGCCCCAACACATGAAGACCTCCTTACCCATACCTCCAAACGGTAAGATTTTAAAAATATTCCACAAAATATACCCAGAAATAACGGTCCACCCATCTATTACCCCCATTGATATAAGCAGTGTAGTCAAAACATTAAAGAACTCTCCTGCAACATGCCCTGACAACGCATGCAACTTTCACATAAACACTCTGGCCCATTTGTAATCAAAGCACTCATAGATGTCTGCAACCATTCCTGACACAACAAAATTCCTAAGATCTGGAAACTTGCCAAATGTCATTCATAGAACGCTCTAAACCATCCAAATCCCCTTCACCTACCGCCCTATTCCATGTATTTCCTCAGTATCGACAGTCTGTAAAAAAAAAAAAAGTATCCTTAACAATAAAAGAAAACATCCTCTCTCACCCATTGATAATGGGCCCAGACCCAAACACGCTACCGTCACTGAGCTCACAACATACAGTTAATCACAAAATAGATACAGGAAGAGGTTCAAGCAGTGATCTTTCTTCAAGATTTTGGACTAGCTATGGGTTATGAAGCCTAATATGTACTGGTAAGGTGTGGGGAGTAAGATATAAAGGGGCCCCTGGTTGGTAGACGCATCAAAAATTCAGTTTGAGTGCTAAATTTTGGAAACGGAAATGCTGTTTGGCAGTGAATATTAACTTTTCCTGGTTCAAAGCGACTGGAGGAATGTTGCCAACTAGAGTGAATCAATATTTTTTCTTACTCTTATTTGTCTCGCTTTAGGAATACCCAATATGTAAGAGAGTAAGTGGATAACTCTGTGAAGTGAAAATGTGCAGTAACTTCGTGTATGAAAGTACAACTTACTAAAGGGGAGTGAAATTTTTGCTTTCAAAGTTTTCAAAAGATAAGATATTGGCTGTTAAACGTGGAAATTCTCAGACTGTAGGATACGTAATGCTAGTAAGCTTCATTATTGTCACTAATATTACTTTTTTGGGGAAGGGGATTTAAGACATCTAGCACTGTCTGAACTAGAAATGGTTAAGTTAGACCCAGTTACAGGAATATAATAAAACCAGTCAATTAAAACTACACCTACAAAGAGAAGACTAGAGACGAAAGCGAAACACAGGATAAAGATGTTATGGGAACATGTGAGAGAACAAGACTAGAGGATAGAACAACTAGAGCTAGAGTTAGGGAAACTGAGGAAGTATTTCAAGGATCATGAAGGGAGTTATGAGACTGGAGGGGAACATAAACAATTTAGTGGTCGGAGTTCAGGAGATACAAAATTCGAGGTAAAGAGGAAACCATGAAAAAGTAGACGGTGTGATATTTCTACATAGGATATACTAAATGCTGTGTAGTCATTGGAAAAAGTGAAACGCCCACAAAATCTTGATATTACTGGTCAAGGAATTGCAGGAGCGAGCATTACCGGGAGCCTTAGACAGAGGAAAGGACAAAACCTCACACTGAATCTTGATATCGAAAGCTGTTCAAGCAGGGAAAATGAATAACAAACGCACACACAGTGTGTCAACTTGAGTGAATAAGATCTTTTCTTTCTTTCATGTGTTTCTTTCTAAAAGGAACCAGTTCGTAAAATAGTAGATAAGTGTAAAATGAACAAATGTAGTAAGACAGTGTATGAAAAAGCAGCTTGCCAAAGAGAAGTGAAAAATATATTTTCAAAGTAAACGAAAGGGAACACCGTTACAGTTGAACATTAAATTCTCTTCATGTTGCAGGATGATTTACTCCAGTAATCTTCAATAACCGCTACTTGTGTAAATATACGGGATGATTTAAGACCTCTAGCACTGCTTGAACCAGAAATGAATATTATGGGTTTAGTTGACAGGTATGTCATGATCCACGATCGCTCCATAGTCTCACGTTAATTACTTCACCTTGACTGGGTGGCAGGTGATAGCATGTGACCTTGCCTGACCTAATAGTCCTCGGAAGAATGTATTTGATGGCCCATCCTTCAGGTGTACCTGTAGTATTAATCCCCGACACCTACACTCGATATTTGGCGGAAGCAGATAAGAAGTTGGTGCCGTATTTATGGATGACCTGAATACTTCCACAAGTGGCGCCGCGGCTCTTACGGACAACCTCAAGCCGAACAGCTTGGAGAGAGTTCAGAAGCTTGCAACATTCGGCTCCGACGTCTCTAATTCACTTTAGGAATAAGTAACCCTCCCGAACCTGCTCTCATCGCCTCTTAAATACCCGCAGCAAGTCAGTCAGGCATTCAACTCGTCACTAGACAAAAAGTGTATAACTCCGGTGCCTGAAGTCTTGATGATGTGAATACAGATTCAAGCCGCCCTTAACTAACTAAGTAGGTTTCATGGTTTTGCTTCCTGAGATATCGCCTCCGCCCGTCCAGAGCAGCAGCTGAAGCAACAAGGGACCTACGGCCACGCCCACGGCACTCCTGCAATCCAAGCGCTTACCGGCAGTCGCCGCACACATCAGGAGCCTCCTGCAAATTCAATCACAAATCGGCAGACGCAGGACACTCCAGGAGCCTCCTGTAAATCCAATGACAAACCGGCAGACGCCGCACAGTCCATGAGCCTCCTGCAAATCCAACCACAAATCGGCGCACTCCAGGAGCCTCCTGCAAATCCAATCACAAATCGGCGCACTCCAAGAGCCTCCTGCATATCCAATCACAAATCGGTGCACTCCAGGAGCCTTCTGCAAATCCAATCACAAAACGGCAGACGCCGCATACTACAAAAGCATCCTGCAAATCCAGTCAAATCGGCAGAGCCGCACACTTAAGGAGCCTCTTGCAAATACAATCACAAACCGGCAGACGCAGAACACTCCAGAAGCCTACAAATCCAATCAAATCGGCAGACGCCGCACACTCCAGGAGCCTCCTGCAAATCCAATCACAAACAGGCAGACGCCGCACACTCCAGGAGCCTTCTGCAAATCCAATCACAAATCGGCAGACGCCTCTCACTACAGGAGCCTCCCGCAAATTCAATAACAAATCGGCAGACACTGCGCACAACAGGAGCCTCTGCAAATTCAAATACAAACCGACAGACGCCGCACACTCCAGGAGCCCCCTGTAAATCCAATCACAAATCTGCGGACGCCACACACTACAAGAGCCTCCTGCAAATCCAGTTACTGATAGGCAGACGCCGCACACTCTAGGAGCTTTCTGCAAATTCAATCACAAATCGGCAGACGCTGCACAGTACAGAAGCCTCTTGCAAATTTAATCACAAACCGGCAGACGCTGCACACTCCAGGAACCTCCTGGAAATCCAATCACAAATCGGCTGACACTGCAAACTCCAGGACACTCTTGCAAATCCAATCACAAATCGGCAGACGCTGCGCACAACAGGAGCCTCCTGCAAATCTAATTACGAACCGATAGACGCCGCATACTCCAGGAGCCTCCTGCAAATCAAATCACAAATCAGCGAACGCCACACACTACAAAAGCCTCCGGCAAATCCAATCACTGATTGGCAGACGCTGTACACTCTAGGAGCCTCCTGTAAATCCAATCACAATTCGGCAGATGGCACACACTACAATAGCCTCCTGCAAATCCAGTCACTGATTGGAAGACGCCGCACACTCTAGGAACCTCCTACAAAACCAATCACAAATTGGCAGACGCCGCACACTACAGGCCTCTTGCAAATCCAATCACAATTCAGCAGTCACCGCACACTCCAGGAGCATCCTGCACATCCAATCACAAATCGGCAGACGCCACGCACGACAGGAGTCTCCTGGAAATCCAATCACAAATCGGCGGACGCAGCACACTACAGGAGCCATCTGCAAATCCAATCACAAATCAGCAGACGCCTCACACTACAGGAACCTCCTGCAAATCCAATCACAAATTGGCAGACGCCGCACACTACAGGAGTCTCCTGCAAATTCAATCACAAATCTGCAAACACTGCACACAACAGGAGCCTCCTGCAAATCCAATTATAAACCGACGGACGCCGCACACTTTAGAAGCCTCCTGCAAATCCAATCAAAAATCGGCGGACGCCACACACTACAAGAGCCTCCTGTAAATCCAATCACTGATTGGCAGACGCCGCACACCCTAGGAGTCTCCTGCAAATTCAATCACAAATCGGCAGACTCCCGACACTCCAGGAACCTCCTGCAAATCCAATCACAAATCGGTACTTGCCACACACTCCAGAAGCTTCCTGCTTATCCAATCACAAACTGGCAGACGCCGCACACTCCAGGAGCCTCCTGCACACCCAATCACAAATCGCCAGACGCCACACACGACAGGAGCCTCCTGGAAGTCCAATCATAAACTGGCGGACGCAGCACACTACAGGAGCCATCTGCAAATCCAATCACAAATTGGCGGACGCCGCACACTATAGGAGTCTCCTGCAAATTCAGTCACAAATCTGCAGATGCTGCACGCAACAGGAGCCTCCTGCAAATCCAATTATAAACCAGCAGACGCCCCACACTCCAGGAGCGTCCTGGAAATCCAATCACAAAACAGCGGACGCTGCACACCAGCAGCATCCTGTAAATCCAATCACAAATCGGCAGACACCGCACACTACAGGAACCTTCTGCAAATCCAATCACAAACCGGCAAACGCCGCACACTCCAAGAGCGGCCTGCAAATCCCATCTCAAACCAGCAGACGCCGCATACTCCAGGAGCCTCCGGCAAATCCAATCACAAATCGGCAGACGCCACACTAAAGGAGCCTCCTGCAAATCAAATCACAAATCGTCACACGCCGCACGCTACAGGACCCTCACGCAAATCCATTCACAAATCGGGAGGCACCGCACTCTCCATGAGCCTCCTGCAAATCCAATTACAAATCTGCAGACGCCGCACGCTACAGGTGCCTCCCGCATATCCAATCGAAAACCATCAGAAACCGCACACTCTAGGAGCCTCCTGCAAATTCAATCACAAACCGGCAGATAACGCACATTACAGGAGCCTCCTGCAAATCGATTCATACATCGGCAGACGCCACACACTACAGGAGCCTCCTGTAAATCCACTCACAAACCGGCAGACTCAGCACATTCCAGGAGCCTCCTGTAAATCCAATCACAAATCGGCACACGCGGCACACTACAGAAGCCTCCCGCAAATCCAATCACAAACCGGCAGACGCCGCGCACTCCAGGAGCCTTCTGCAAATCCAATCACAAATCGGCAGACGCTGCACACTCGAGTAGCGTCCCGCAAATCCATTTACAAATCGGCAGACACCTCATACTTTAGGAGCCTCCTACAAATTCTATCACAAACCTGCAGACGCTGCACACTCCAGGGGCCTCATGCAAATCCAATCACAAACCAGCAAAACGCCGCATACTTTAAGAACCTCTTGCCAATTTAATCCCAAATCGGCAGACGCTGCACACAAAGTAGGCTCCTGCAAATCCAATTGCAAACCGGCAGACGCCAAGCACAACGAGACTACTGCAAATCTAATTACAAACCGACAGACGCAGCACACTCCAGGAGCCTCCTGCAAATAGAATCTCAATTCGGCGGACGGACACGCCACAAGAGCCTCCTGCAAATTCAATCACTGATTGGCAGACGCCGCACACCCTAAGAGCCTCCTGCAAATCTAATCACAAATCAGCAAACGCCGCACAAAACAGCTACCTCCTTAAAATTTAGTCACAAACCGGCAGACGCCGCACACTCCAAATCAGCAGGCTGCACACTCCAGGAGCCTTCTGTAAATCTAATCACAAATCAGCAGACGCCGCACACTCCAGGAGTATCCCGCAAATCCAATCAAAACTCGGCAGACACTACACACTCTAGGAGCCTTCTGCAAATCCAGTCACAAATCGGCAGACGCCGCACACTACAGGAGCCTCATGCAAATCTAATCACTATTCGGCAAACGCCGCACTCCTGGAGCCTCTTGCAAACCCAATGACAAGCCGGTATGCGCCGCACACTCCAGGAGCCTCCTGCAAATCCAGCCATGAATCGGCACACACCGCACACTCTAGGAGCCTCCTGCAAATCCAATCACAAACCGGCAGACACCACACACTAAATGAGCCTCCTGCAAATCGAATCATACATCGGCAAACTCCGCACACTACAGGAGCCCCCTGGAAATCCACTCCCAAACCTGCAGACGCCGCACACTCCAGGAGCCTCTTGTAAATCCAATCACAAGTCGGCACACGCCGGACACTACAGAAGCCTCCTGCAAATCCAATCACAAATCGGCAGACACTGCACACTTCAGGAGCGTCCAGCAAATCCATTAACAAATCAGCAGGCTCTTCACACTTTAGGAGTCTCCTGCAAATCCAATCACAAACCGGCAGACGCCGCTCACTCCAGGAGCCTCCTGTAAATCCAATCACAAACCAATACACGCCGCACACTTCAGGAGCCTCCTGCAAATTCAATTCCACATCGGTAGAGGCTGCACACTGAATTAGACTCCTGCAAATCCAATTCCAAACCGGCAGACGCCGAACACTCCAGAACCCTCCTGCAAATCTAATCAAATCGGCAGATGCCACA
>JAUUDZ010466358.1:0-10899 GCA_032361705.1 Panulirus versicolor
AGGTGCAAGAGGTGAAACAGAGGGCAAAAGAGAGTTGGGGTGAGAGTATCATTAATTCTAGGGAGAATAAAAAGATGTTTTGGAAGGCAGTAAATAATGTGCATAAGACAAGAGAACAAATAGGAACATCGGTGAAGGGGACAAATGGAGAGGTAATAACAAGTAGTGATGAAGTGAGGAGATGGAGTGCGAATATTGAAGGTCTGCTGAATGTGTTTGATGATACAGTGGCAGATATAGGGTATTTTGGTCTGGGTGGTGTGCATAGAAAGAGTCAGGGAGAATGGTTTGGTAAACAGAGAAGAGGTAATGAAAGCTTTGCGGAAGATGAAAGCCAGCAAGGCAATGGGTTTGGATGGCAATGCAGTGGAATTTATTAAGAAAGGGGGTGACTGTGTTGTTGACTGGTTGGTGAGGATATTCAATGTACGTATGAATCATGGTGAAGTGACTGAGGATTGGTGGAATGCATGCAGAGTGCCATTGTACAAAGGCAAAAGGGATGAGAATGAATGTTCAAATTAAAGAGGTATAAGTTTGTTGAGTATTTGTGGGAAATTATATGAGAGGGTATTGATTGAGAGGGTAAAGGCATGTATAGAGCATCAGACGGGAAGAGTAGTGTGGTTTCAGAAGAGATAGAGGATGTGTGGATCAAGTGTTTGCTCTCAAGAATGTATGTGGGAAATACTTAGAAAAACAGATGAACTTGTATGTAGCATTTATGGATCTGAAGAAGGAATATGATAGGGTTGCTAGAGATGATTTGTGGAAGGTTTTAAGGGTATATAGCAAGGGAAGTAAGTTGCTAGAAGCAGTGAAAAGTTTTTACCAAGGATGTATGGCATGTATAGCAGTAGGAAGAAAGGAAAGTGATTGGTTCCCAGTGAATGTTGGTTTGAGGCAGGGGTGCATGATGTCTCCATGGTTGTTTGATTGGTTTATGGATGGGGTGGTTAGGGAGTCACAATGCAAGAGTTTTGGAGAGAGGGGTAAGTATGCAGTCTGTTGTGGATGAGTGGGCTTGGGAAGTGAGTCAGTTGTTGCTCACTGATGATACAGCGCTGGTGGCTGATTCGAGTGAGAAACTGCAGAGGTTGGTGACTGAATTTGGTACTGATTCGGGTGAGAAACTGCAGAGGTTGGTGACTGAATTTGGTAAGTGTGTGAAAGGAGTATGTTGAGAGTAAATGTGAATAAGAGCAAGGTTATTTGGTTCAGTAGGGTTGAGGGAAAAGTTAATTGGGAGGTAAGTATGACTGGAGAAAAACTGGAGGAAGTGAAGTGTTCGGAACCACGGAAGTGAGTCAAAGGGTGGGGGAGGGGGCGAAGGTTCTGGGAGCACTGAAGAATGTGCAGAAGGCAAGAACGTTATCTTGGAGAGCAAAAAATGGGTATGTTTGAAGGAATAGTCGTTCCAACGATGTTATATGGTTGCAAGGTATGGGCTACAGATAGGGCTGTATGGACAAGGGTGGATGTGTTGGAAATGAAATGTTTGAGAACAATATGGGGTGTGAGGTGGTTCGATCGAGTAAGTAACGAAGGGTAAGAGACGTGTGGTAACAAAAATAGTGTGGTTGAGAGAGCAAAGGAGGGTGCATTAAAATGGTTTGGACACATGGAGAGAATGAGTGAGGAAAGATTGACAATGAGGATTTATGTGTCAGAGGTAGGGGGTGGAAGGAGAAGTGGGAAACCAAATTGGAGGTGGAAGAATGAAGAGAAAAACATTTTGAGCAATCAGGGCCTGAATATACAGGAGGGTGAAAGACATGCAAAGAATAGAGTGAATTGAAATTGGACGTGCTGTTGACGAATTCAACCAGGGCATCTGAAGCATCAAGGGTAAACCATGGAAAGGTCTGCGGGGCTTGGATGTGGAAAGGGAGCTGTGGTTTTGGTGCATTACACATGACAGCTAGAGAGTGTGTGAATTAATGTGGCCTTTTTTGTCTGTTTCCCTAGCACTGCATCACTGAGGCATAGGGTAGCAAACCTATTTCCTGTGTGGCAGGGTAGCAACAAGAATGTGTGTGTGTGTGTGTGTGTGAAGGCATGTACAGAGCATTAGATTGGGGAAGAGCAGTGTGGTTTCAGAAGTGGTAGAGGATGTGTGGATCAGGTGTTTCCTTTGAAGAATGTATGCGAGAAATACTTAGAAAAACAGATGGATTTGTGCATAGAATTTATGGATCTGGAGAAGGCATATGATAGGGTTGATAGAGATGCTCTGTGGAAGGTTTTAAGAGTACGTGCTGTGGGAGGTAAGTTGCCAGAAGCACCAAAACCACAGCTCCCTATCCACATCCACATCCAGGCCCCCAATGTTTCACATGCCCTGGTTCAGTCCTTTGACAGCACGTTGACCCAAGTATACCACATCATTCGAATTCACTCTATTCCTTGCACATTTCTCACCCTCCTCTATGTTAAGGCCCCAATTGCTCAAAATATTTTTCACTGCATCCTTCCACCTCCTATTTGGTCTCCCGCTTCTCTTTGTTCCCTCCATCTCCAAATGTGTGAAGATGCAGCCAAGATGAGAAGAGAGGAGAGATAGGAGGCATATTTGTAGAAAGAAACCTAGATGTTCTGGCTCTGAGTGAAGCAAAGCTCAAGGGTAGATGGTAAGAATGGTTTGGAAATGTCTTAGGAGTAAAGTCAGGGAATGATGAGAGGACAAGAGCTAAAGGAGTAGCACTACTTCTGAAGCAGGAGTTGTGGGAGTGTGTGATAGAGTGTAAGGAAGTACATTTTAGATTACCGTGGAAAAAACTGTAAGTGGATGGTGAGAGTTGGCCAAAAGAAGAGAGCTCATGAAAGGCAAGTGCTTTGGGAGCAGCTGAGTGAGTGTCAGCAGTTTTGATGTAAGAGACTGGATATTAGTGATGGATGATTTAAATATGAAGGTAAGCAATGTGGCAGGCTGGTGAGGGTATAATTGTGATGCATTACGGAAATAGTGAAGAGCTTGTGGAGTTGTGTGCTGAAAAATGATTGGATACAATTGGATTAGATATCAATTGATGGGTATGTAAAAGAGAGACTTTTGGGTGTAAATGTGCTGAGAGTGGCAGCTGGAGGGATTTCACAGCACTATCTTGTGGAGTCAAAGGTGAAGAGTTGTAAAGGTTTTCGAAAAAGAGGAAACAACGTCAGGGAGAAGAGAGTGGTAAGAGTATGAGAGCTTGGAAAAGAGACTTGTGTGAAGAAATGCCTGGAGAGATAGAATGTAGAACAGCAAAAGGTGAGACTAAATGAAGCAAGTGGAAGCATGTGGCATGTGGAGGATGTGGTGACCAGGGAGGGAGAGTATGGTGGCAGCCAGGGAGTAGAGAAGCGGTGGTGGTGAGGGAGGGGGTGGTGGCCAGGGGAAAAGGGTCATGAGGGAGGATGTGATAGCCTTAAACAGGAGCAAGCAGATGAGGGCCCAAATCTAATAGCAACACTAAAACATATAAGGGTAGGTGGGTTGTTTAATTGGTGTGAATAATAGCCCATTCATTAACAAGGTAACACTGTAGCTGAACACTTTTGCTGACATAATTCCACTATGATTAACCATAGCAGGCACAACTGGAGTGTAATCATGCAAGTAGAGCCAGATATAAAGAAAAGGCTTTCTATAGAATATCACTAATACATTTAGCAACTTAGTTGTGTTAGGTATCTCTTTTAAATGCATAACTCAAACACAGAATTGTCAAAAGGTGTTTCCCTAAACAGAACTGTCTTCCACATGTTTTATTTTTCAAACTCAGTAGTACACACAGTTTTTATTACACTCAAATTTTTTCTTGTTTCCCAACTTTTTCCATTTGTATCTAGGTTACCTGATATAGTCTTCTCAGGATTACTATAGTAGTGTATACTGGTGTCAACTGATCCTCTCCATGTAAAGAGGAAGAGAGTCAAAGATTATAGATAAAAGACAGACATTGAAAATAATTAAATGGCAAAATACAGTATGCCAGTAACATGTATGATATGCAAGAATCTCAGAGGGGCCTGAGTTGGCCAAAAGATATGCCTGAATTACATTGGACAGACTATTCTCCTAAAACATGGCTCTAACTTTCATGATGTGGGATCCTGTCAGTTACTCAAGAAATCTGTACCATGGGCCTATCATATACTACAGTCTTATGGAAAAGAGAGAGTCCTGTCTCACTTGCTAAGCGATTCTGTATTCAAATATGTCCTCCACTTTCTTTACAGATATAAATTTCTGTTACCTACACCGTACATCAAATTACAACCCCCTCTCATACTGTCATTATATATGTAAGACACTGTATGGGTATGTTGCAAATTTGAAAGTACAGATATCCCTTACAAAGAATTTTGTTTAAAGAAACAATTACAGCAACAGAGGGCACTTATGCTGGTGAGCACATGACTACATATAGGAGATGGGATCAACCTGCATTCATACCATATGACATTACATATAACTTCAAACTTCCAACAGCTGAGTAGAAAGTGCATAAGTAAGCTTTATGCTTCTTGCAAGAAGGGCAGGAAAAGTATTGGTTTGGAATTAAAACTGTATATTTCCAGGATGGTGGGCAACTAAGGAAGTACCAGAGCTGATTCATGGGAAAGGCTAGAGGCTTTAAATTTGCCGATCTTGGAAGAGAGAATAGTGAGGGGTGAAGTGATCATACTCTTGAAGGTTTTAAAAGAGATTGATTATAGGACAGTGAACAATTCTTCAAAAAAGGTATGTACAGAGCAACCAGAGGACACATGAAATTAAGCATGAAACTTGTTAGTAGAGAAATAATTTTATAGTATAAGAGTGGGAATAAGATGACTGAGGACATGGCTAATGCAGACAGCATACATAGATTTCAGAAGTTGTATGACAAAGGAGATTTTCAAGAGATTGGGCCCCACAGGTGTAAAATTCCTTCCCTGTGGAGTACACCTTGGTGATTACACAGTGAAAGTAGACCTCAGTTGATATCATCTTGAAGGAAACAAAATGCAAGACTCTATGTGTGAGAAGGACTTAGGAGTCAACATTGTCCCTCATTTGAGTTCTGAGAGGAGTTGTTTAGTGTCTGCATGTATTTTGTGGGTGTTGTATTGTTGGGGATGAAGAGTCAGTGAGTATAGGCCACTGAAGTGTGAAACAGGTAAAGATATTCATTTTTGCCTGGGGATTATTGGAGGTTAGTTATGAAGTGGTTGACATGGGAAAAGCCGAGTGCTGTAGCACAGCATATATGGGTGAAATTATAATGACAGGATCTTTGTTTCGTTTTGTAAGCTTTGAGTGGTTTTGACTGCTAGGCAGCAAGTAATTGTTCTGAGTACTCTGTTGTATATGGGTTGCAGCTTCATTATATTTCATTTTGACATGGTGGGTGGCAGATGAACCACAGCAGGTCTTTGCTTTACATTACTGCATTTAATGTTGTTTCAGTTTTACATCTTTGGACAAGAATCTAAACTATATCTGGTAACCTAAAATTCATTTTGTGGATGATTGGAACATTCAAAATTCCCACTGCTATTTTCACTTAGCACTATGGTTGCTGACACTTGCCCCATGACTGACACTAGGTCAACCATGTCTTCAAAGACATCTACATGTTCTGTAAGATTTATGAGAAAATAGGTGAAAGAGATTTAATTCTTTCAGTGCAAATCGTTTTCTATTGAGAATATTCAAGTTATAATTGGTGAAGGATATCGTAAACTTTATTTTTCATATTTTCTCCAACTTCTTTCAGTGTCCTCTTACATAACTAAGCTACTGATAATAAGTCACATATTCAAAATATAATGCTTGGTATCCTAGAGGCTAACATCACTATCACCTAACTTAAATACTCTGTGAATGATATAGTAGACAGCATTTTTTACACAATTTTCCACCTATTTATCCTCTGTAGATTCTTACTTAATCCATGCATTAATGCATTCTGTCCACAAACATATAATCTCTTCTTGTTACACATAACACTTGACAACATTCAACTCATGCAGCTCATCCTTCTTAACTCTAGATTCCTGCAGTGACCACTATGAGCTAGCCCGGACTTTTTGGCAAAATGGTAGTAGTAGATAGCTGTAGTAGGTAGGAACATTTGGACAGGAGCATTAGGTATTAGCAGTCAGTAGGAATATTAGGTAGGAGCCTCTGCAAACTGCAGTAGAGTTGCCCTCTGCCAGTGGCCTGTTAAGGGTGAGGCATTTAAGGCTTTAGAAGCAGCACCAGAGTCCAAGGCAACCCCCCTTGGGGGAATTCCAGTTGGAACAGGCATCAGAGATATAGATAGATAGAACTGGGGACATGTGGAGAGTTTAGAACATAGAGGTAATTGGATTGAGAGACTTATGACAATTGGTGTGATGAAAAGAGAAGTGGTGAAAGCCTTGTGCAAAATTAACTGGAATGGATGGGATCACAGTTGAATTTCTCAAGAAAGGTGACAGTGTTGTTGATTGGTTAGTTAGAATTTTCAGTGTATGTAAGGCTCAAGGTAAGGTGGCAGACGACTGGCTGAATGATTGTGTAGTACTATTGTAAATAGGCAAAGGGAATAAAAGTCATTGTTCAAATAAGTTTTATAAGTTTGCTGAGTACACTGGGTAAGTCTGTGTGGGAGAGTAGTGAGTGAGAGGGTGGTGGTATGCACAAAGTATTAGACTAAGAGGAACAATGTAGCTTTGTGAGTGGTAGAGGATGCATGTAGCAGGTGTTTACTCTGGAGAATCTGTGCGAGAAATACTTGGAGAAAGAAGACTTTGTATGTGGTATTTATGCATCTCGAGGAAGCACTTAATAGGGTTGACAGAGATGCTGTATGGAAAGTGTTAAAAGTATATGGTATGGGAGGTAAGTTACTGGAACTACCCAGGAGTTTTTATCATGAGAATAAGGCATATGTGTGAGAGTAAGAACAGAAGAGGCAAGTGATTTCAGGCAAAGGTGCAGGAGTATTGCTGGGTCTTGGTAGTTGTCAAGTTTCAGAATGATGATGGCAATCATGTTAGGGTAGTTATACTTTGGATGTATCTGCATTTGTATGCCTTAGATAACATTTTTGGTTAGTTCTCTAACCAATCGTTGATCTTTGATTACAGTGATGTAGTTCTGAGTGTTGTTTGCCAGGTGAAGTTTGGCATGTGGTTACTCATGCCAGACTTGTGCCAACCAATGATATTTGGCCTCTGTGGCTGTGTCTGGTGAGAAGCTCAGTTTCATTTTCTTTTGCACTGATCATGTGACTGTGATGGTGGGGAAAGCTCATCATTCACCAAAGGGGTTGGTGGTGGAATCTGGTGGTAGTTCCCCAAATCCTCTGTTAGTTCTGGGTAGACATCTCTGTCATGTTTACTGGTTGGTAATCTCTGTGGTGAGGCCATGGCTGTTGCATAGGGAAGTGTACAGTGACTCCACCGACACCCCTGCCGAGACACGTCCTCTACACATGGTACAGTAAAGCAGGGCAGCAAATGTCATCTCTTTCTTTGCCCACAGAGTTATACAGAGCTATCCAAGTATAGCAAAGGGGTACTGGTAGCTGCATGAAGCAGTCACCCTCTGCAGTGCCAAGTTGAACACAGCAGGAACCTCTAATAATGAACCATCCAACAGTAAAATTCAGAGAAAGCAGGGATGTCTAAGCCCTATGGAGGCTGAGGGGAAACTAGGCTCTGAGGATGATAATGAACAGTCATCATCTGGGTAACTTGACAGCAGTCCGACTTACGTTGAGGAAGGCAAGGGTGGTGTAGTACAGGGAAAGTGATGTCATCATGGCTGACTAGCTTATAAACAGATGGGGAAGTGAGGGAGGTAAATGCAAGGGTCCCAGAGAGAGGGGTAGGTCTGTAGTCCATTGTGAGTGGTGGGGCCTGGGAGGTTAGCCAGTTGCTGTTTTCAGTTGACACTACTCTGGGGCAGACTCAAGTGGATGGAATTGTCAGAGCTGAAATGAACCATAGACTGGTTGATGGGGCAAAAGTCTTGGAGTCAGTGAGGAGTGTATGGAAAAAAAAACACAGAAAAGGATGGATATTTTTGAAATGCATGAGGACAATCTGTGATGTATGGAGGGTTGATCATGTAAGATATGATGGAAAGAGAGAAGTGTGCTAATAAGGAGAATATGGTTCAAAAAGCTGAAGAGGTATGCCAAAATGGTTTGAGCATTTGGAAAGGATGAGTGAGGAGAAACCGACTAAGAGGGTATACCTATTAGAATAGGAAGGAACAAGTAGTGGGAGACCAAGGATGAAACAGAAAGGATGGAGTGAAAAATGGTTTGGGTTATTGAGGCTTGAACATGCAGGTGGGTGCGAGGCATGCACGGAATAAATTGCTACAAGGTGTATTACGGAGGGCAATGTGCTTCCAGTGGGCTGAACTAAGGAAACTTTCAGAAAGGTCTGTGGGACTTGGCTGTAGATATAGCACTCTAGTTTGGTACATTATACATGAGAGCAAGAGAATATATGTGAGCGAATGAGATGATTTCTCATCTCTTCCTGGCACTACTTCATTGTGTGGTGAATGGCAAACTAATACGAAAAAAATCATTAACTTCCTGTTGATATACTCATTCATTTAGTTTCTATAACACCCTAGGTCATGAGTATCAATAGAAATATAAGGAAATTTCTGGTGTTGCCATGGTGGGTTCTAAAATTTCTGACATCTTTTCCTTCTTTTTAAAATTCTTGTTACATCATATCATTTTTTTTTTTATAGAAAAGATGATGTGTTTTTCCACATATTAATTTTACTCAACAGTAATATTTTTTCTAGTGGTATAAGTGATATGAACTAGAATCATATTACTGGTAACAGTCAAAATGATATCATAAGATTAATCCAAGTTTCCGTGGATGTAGTTCATGCTTCCCACCACATCTCCCTACCATGTGACAACACTTAGCCAAGGAAAAATTCCAGTGAAGGATTCTTTGCATGATTTCACGATGTTTTGTGATGCGGTAATGAGACCAAAGTATACTCGGTTCAAATTTGTGATACTAGTATTGTAAATAAAAGAAATATTCTGTTACCTCCAGTGACGCTATTGCCTACAGCTTATACTGCCATTATGCACTTAAGTATTGTTGGATATTTTTCCAAGTATCTGATTTCACAGTTAATCACCATGTTTCCCTGTTTTAGGCAGATATTTCTTGTAGTCTTGTGAAAATACATATGTCAATAAACACCATATTTCCCTGTTTGAGGCAAATTTATCTTGTGATTTCTATGAAAGAAATGACAATAAGCCACGTAAAACATAAATATATTAATTTCACATGCAATTTTGTTGTTTCTGTGTGTAGCCTAACTCTGATTTGCTATCATCAGAAAAGGTTATAAGTTTAAATGATGGAGCCTCACTGCTTGTCTGAACTTCTTTTGTATACAAACTGAAGGAAGGTAACAGGTAAAGCTAATTGAATTTACTGTGAACATGTTACTGCATATGAAGATGCTTATACATTAAATGCATCATATACAAATCCATATCATTGTCTTTAGTATTTTATCTTTTTTTATGTTGGTTCCAGTCACGGACAAAAGCCCACATCAAGGCTAGGCCTTAATTGTAACACAGAGAGAATTATGAAAGGAAAAAGAGAAGACAAGGGAAAGCATTTAGGAATTTTTGAGAGTGAAAAACCTGTCTTTGAAATGTGCAAGGTCACAGTTATCGGGAAAGACATGAGAAGGTAGAGAGTTCCAAAGTTTCGATGTGTAGGGAAAGAAGCAGGTATCAAAATGATTCAGCCTTGAGTTCCTGATGGCCACACAATTATCATGTGATGCAGTAGCTTGCTGAGTATTGCATGGTCTAGCTAGTGATGTGGGCACACAAGCAACCAGAACCAACATTGTAGTGTATGGCAAGGGGGTTAAGTTAGGAAGTTTACATGAGTTTACATGATAAAGACAGACAACAAGAGGCCAGATTGGCCTTGACTGGGTTGTCTGGTTATAGAAAAAAAAAAGCTTAACTGACAAGAAAATGTAATTCCGCTCAGAAGTTTTTTAAGCTATCACCAACCCCCGCTGCTGCATATTAGCCATCTACTGTCCCTGTTACTGCTGTCGTTTATACAGTTTATTTTGGGCATTTTACTGAGAATACCTGAGTTTATAAGATATTTGTCTAAATAACTTTTGAAAGTATTTATAGTCTTAGCATTCACTACATCTGAAGGTAACATATTCCAGTGCTCAACACTCCTATAGGAATAGCTTTTTCCAACATCCATACTACATCTTTTGAGTTTTATTCCTTTTGTCCTGGTAACTGTATGTTCTTGTATTTCAAAAGATGTTCATGATTTACTTTATTGAAATTGTTTAGAATTTTGAACACTTGGATTAAGTTGCCACAAAGTCTACGTTTTTTAAGGAAGAAGAGAACCAATTGTTTTAGCCTCTCTTTGTATGCCAGATTTCTAAGGGAGGATCAATTTCATCACATCTTTTTACTTGCTCCAATTTTTTCTCTTCTTTTTTTATAGTTTGGGGACCAAAACTGGACTGTATATTCAAGGTGTGGTCTTACTAGAGAATTGTAAAGTGTGAGTGTTGTTTCTGGTTGCCTATTTTACTTGCTGTTTGACACTGTTTAGTGTACTTCAGATAGTTGCTAATGACTGCTCAAGATCCTTTTCTTCATGTACTTTAATTGGAGAGTTTCCGAATAGTTTGTAGTTGTAACATATATTTTTTTCTCTAAAGTGCATAACTGTACACTTGTGTACATTAAACTTCACTTGCCATCTGTCTGACCACTCTGCTAGTAAGTTAAGATCTCTTTGAATCATTTTGCAGTCCCACCTGTTTACAGCAATACTTTCTAGTTTAGTATCATCAGAAAATTTAGAGATCTTAGATATGAGACC
>JAUUDZ010466369.1:0-10516 GCA_032361705.1 Panulirus versicolor
ACTCAATTTTGAGTCAACCCCTATATATATATATATATATATATATATATATATATATATATATATATATATATATGCTGATATTTCAATTTTCTTTGAATTGCTCAGATAATATATTTTTAAGAAATCTGAATACAACTCAGGAATTCATCAGTTGGTCAACTAGTTAAAAATGTTGTTTTTCTGCATGATACAATAAACTTGAAATAAGTATGCAAATGAATTAAGCAGAATAAAATCTGATTTTCAGTATCATATTTGTAAATTATATCATGATATAATGCATGGAAAATGGCATTTTACACAAAACTGATCACAAAGCTGGTAGTAAAACAAATCTTTTAACACTGTGGAAAACATCAGACAATTGGAGCAATCATTAAGCTTTTCTGACCCTGTTTAACTAGCTGTTAACTTTCTATGTAACATATGTGTTACTGCACACAACCTAATGACCACCATATGTAAAGTTAGAACTGACATAACTGCTGTTAATGCCTGAAAGCCTTACAGTGGACAGTCACCTTGACACAAATCAAGCTTCTGAATGAGGAAATACTGTGAATCCTCATTTAGCTCCAACAATATCTTCCAGACATGGAATGAGATGAAAATATAAGCAAGAACTTACAGAAACAGTTTAGTTCCCTGATGGGTGTCTTGCAAAAATGGGGTCTGCAAGTTCTGGGGTTGAGTGTTTAATACTAAATGTAAACTCTAGGAACTTCTTTATATTATTATTAGGTTATCATTATGGGTGCAGCAGCCTGTAAATAGCCATAAAGAGTAAGATTTCAACCTTCATTGACACATACAAAAATATACTGTCCAATTTTACTTGCTTAAGGAAGGTATCCTTACAGCCACTTTATAACCAGAACCATCAAGGTTTTGACCGTTAAGAAATTGAAAAAAAAAAATTACTGAAAGAACCCTTTCAACCAAACTCATTTATATAAAGGGTAGTGACTATTGGAATGATGAAGTAAAGTTGATAATGAAAAAGAAAACAGAGGTATATGGGCAGTACCTACAGAGTAACAGTACAAAAGCTTGGGAGATGTATAAGAGAAAGTGGCAAGGTCAAGAAGGTGCAGGGGTTGAAAAAGAAGGGAAATGAGAGCTGGGGCTGGGGTGATCAAGTATTTGTCAACTTCAGGGAGAATAAGATGTTCAGGAAGGAGGTTAACAGTGTGTGAAAAACTAGAGAACAAATGGCAACATCGGTGAAGGGGAAAAATGGGGAAGCGGTAGCAGGTAAGGAGGAGATGCAACATTCTGAGGGAATACTGAATGTGTTTAAGGACTGGGTGGCAGATGTAGGGTGTATGTAGTGGTATATAATTCCCATCCACTGATCTCTCTTTGGCCATGCCTGCTTTTATGGAGAAAGAAAGAATATTTGTATAATTTTTCAACATCAGTAGAGATATAGACAAGGTATCTTGAGAGGCTGGAGCTAGGCTGGAGCCCAGATTTATCCCTACTACTGTCTTCTTAACAAAAATTGAAGGGATGTGTGTTGTTGTTGATGGATGCATGATGTTCATGCACATTCTACCTTATGACTTTCCGATACGAATTTCCTTCATGCATATTGATCCCTCAAGGTATTTTTTTCTACCTATTTTTCTGTCTGGCATGTTGCCAGAGGGAGTGAAGGGTGGGGATAGAGCCTTGACTTTGCTGTTCTTTTCTTCTACTGCTTTTAAAAGGACATTAACTTTTAGTAGTGTTAAGGCCAGACCACCTCGCTTGGACCTTGGATCTTTGTATTGTGTGCATCTATGTAATTCTGTGTAACTTTGTCGGCTTTCTCTCTCAGACTGTGTTCTATACCATATCTCACTCTGACAAGGTTATTTCTCAAATGATTAATTCGCCTCATGCCACATATTGTTCATAAGCATCTCATGTCCAACACATTCATCCTCTTTCTTTCCTTTGCTTTTCAAGTCCCCAGACTCAAATCCATACAGCAATACTGGGACTACTGTATCTTCAGACACTTATCTTTCCTGCCATACACTTCTTTACACAACCAGAACCATAACCTCTTCTCCCTTGTGACCATCTTCAACCATCTTCTGTTGTTTATTCCCAGGTAGCTAAATTACTCCAAATCCTCCAAGGCTTCCCCATTAAATTCATACTCAAACTATCTTGTCACACTCCCCTACTGTACTTCTATAACTTGCTTTCTTTCACATTGACTTTCAACTTTATTTATTTACACACTTCTGACATGTCACCAGCCTCTGGATTGTTTCTTTTGAGTCTGCCACCAGAGCTGTATTATCCACAAACGGCAACAGATTTACCTCCCATACCTGCCAGCTTTGAGCTTGCTGCAGAGCAATCCCTTGCTTCAAGAACCTCTCACTTCCCCCACCACCTCATCCATAAACAGATCAGACAGTGATAGTGACATTACACGTCCTTGTTGCAGATCCTCCCTCACTTGGAACTACATATCCTTCTCTCTTACAACTGATGAACATGCCTTTGTACTATGGTGAAAACACCTCAGTTTTTAGTAACTTTTCATTAACCCCTAATGTTTTTCAGCAGTCCCATCTTTTGCTCCCTTTAGCTTCATAAAGGCCACATAATAGTCACTGATTTTCTCTAGGTTTGTCTCAAACATATTTTTCAAAGCAGACACCTGGTCTACACAATCTCTATTCATCCTGAAATTACATTGCTCCCTCCCATTCAACTGCTCTGTGCTTGACAGCTTGATTAATTGCCCCTCTCAGATGTACTTACCAGGAATGCATTTCTAATTGGATCATATCCCATATATGTTTCAAAAGATTAGTTCAAGAGTGATGGCACAAATTGTACGTTTTGGATTAGCTTCAATAGTATTCTGTATTTTATCTCATATTTTCTCTTTTTGTTGGCTTCATGCAGGAGCTCGCCATGTCTATTTAACGGAGGGAAGTGATGCCAATAGAAGAGTGATGCAGGAGTTTATTACAACAAATGATGTTCAGCATAAAGTTACAATATTGTCAGAAGATGTTTGTGACACATCGGTAGAGCAGCTGGTTTCACCTGTGAGTAATTCTTTTCTGAGTGGAAATTTCCAAGGGTGTAAAATGGTACTGAGGTGTTTTGGATGAAACTTGTCTGAGGGATGTAATAAAGGACTGTGCTTATTAGAGGATATGCAGATGTGGTTGAATGCTGCTTTAGGAGAGAATTGTTTTAAGATAAATTTCAGAGCTCTTGCCAAACTTGCATTGTCTGGAAGAACCTCTTTGTTGAAGAAAACCCCTTTTGTGCATCTTAAAATCAGATTCGTATCACCAAAAAAAATTATTTTAGCACACCTTTCAATTCAGCTTTGCAGCATCTACATTTATTTGACCCTGATTTTGAGGAATAGTTTTTAAACGTTTAGCACGTTATGCCATCCTTTTCAGTCATAATTAAGTTGTTTTCAGATTGATGTGTATAGTATACTTATTAACAGGTGTGATTTGAAATACAAGAGAGAGACTAGGTCAGTATAGGAAGCACAATAAAGACAATGTTGTATTTTAATCATATGAGAGTTGTCACTGGACTTGATTTTTTGCAAGTGGTTGTATCATCATCAATAAATGAAAAGGATTTTTTGCAAGTGGTTGTATCATCATCAATAAATGAAAAGGAGCTTACTCTAAAGGAGTGTTATGTCCATGCTCCTGAATGAACACAACCTTGAAGCTGCTGGAACAAAACACCAACCATTCTAGGAATCATATATGACAGAGGATATTCACTCCCCTTACCAATAACATCATCACAAAAGCAACACACAAACTAAATGCCCTCAGAACACTAGCTAGCATGAGATATGGACAAGAAAATGAATTCCTTAATAATCTTGTACAAATAATTCACCTGCTTCACAGTAAACTGTGCCTTACCTCCTTGGTCATCAACCCCCAACAAAGCAAAGAAAGCTGCAAACTACACAAACTAGTGCACTCAGATCAGTCATTGGCTGCCCAGCAACCACAAGCAAACAACACCTTCACCGTGAAACAAAGATCCTCTCAAGGCAATGCCACCTTAACTTGCCCAGCACTATGCAGCAACATTAAGCCTTGTCCACCCAAACCATTTCATAACTAACCTCCAAACCCAGGCAGAAATAAAAAACTTACACTTGCCTCACACTACAGCATCTTCTACTTACAGACCTCCAACCCCAATATATATCACTGACGAAACACATAAGTGGTGAGATAACCCATCAAATGCTAAACAAACAACCCCTAACCCAGTCTTAAAAGTAACAGACACCAGACAGATGTAAGTCACACGTACCCATCTATGCTCTGGATGTCACCCATCCTTACTACACTTCAAACACCGTTTTGGCATATCTCAATTTGCTTCATACCTGTGATGCAACTACCACATTGAAGACACCTGGCAGTTATTACTCAGTTGCCCTATACTTCCTGCATGTAGACACACAACGCTACACTTTATGATCTGTGGTTCTGACCAGTGCATGTGGCTGACTTCCTTAGCATTTAGGAGCTTTATGGAGATAGAAGGGACTGTAGGGGCAGAAAGAATACTACCTTTGTATTCCTTGTAGGGGACTGGAGAACTTCCCCTTCTTGTATTTCAGTTTCTAAATGATGGAACAGAAGGAGCCATGTGGGAAGTGCTTATCCTCCGTGAAGGCTCAGGCTGGGGTGTCTGAATGTGCATAAATATTACTAATATGAGAAGAGGGGAAAGATAGGTAGCAGGTAGCATCTTAGGAGAGACATGCACTGATTAATGTTCCACTCTTAGCACTCTCATAGATCTTTTCTCACTGTCATGAATAGGCCTTAAAGTAGATTCAGTGAATCTAAGGGCACACTTAAGATCAGCTGTTCATTCGCCTCTCTCATAATATTTGAGCACATCTTTCTTAACCATTTTGGTGATGGCCTTACATTTCTTAGCACCATGAGATTCTTTGGTGGCATGGTGTCAGGGCAAAATATGTGTAATATACAGTGTACTGCAGCACAAAATACTGTAGCATTTCATTACCATAGACTGTATCCGTGCTATGTGTATATGCACTTCTCGAATGTAGTTGTTAGTGCCGCACCACTTTTGCCAAACTTAAGCCTGTGTAAGTGGAAAAGTGTAAAAGATTGTGCACATTGTTCTAAAAATGGCATAAATCTGATATCCCAAATTAAGAGGTGCCTGTATGTGGTATGTGGAAGGTAGGAAATGGGCATGTGAGGAAAAGTATTTAGTGGTGGGATGAGGATGTTAATTTGTTAGTGAAAGAGAAAAGAGAGTTGCATGGATTTTACCTTTAGGAAAGGAGTGTGAGTGATAGGGATATGAAGAAGTGGCAGGACATTAAGAGGAAGATGCAGAGGCAAAAAAGTAGAGCAAATGAGATTTGGGGCAAGGGGTATCAGGAAACTTTAGAAGAATAAGAAAATGTTTTTGGAAGGAGGTAAATAGTGTGACTTGTAAGGAGGGTATTGAAGAAAAGTGTATGCATCTGAAATAGGTATTTTTAGGAAAAAGGGATGGCAGTTTTATTGCTCATTTCAGTAAGTGATTGAATTTAAGCATCCATAACTATAATTGTTAATATACCATTCATATACTTTATACATTTCTTGCATTCCAGGTTACCATAACATTTAGTGAGCCATTCTTCACAACTTCTCTCTTGCCATGGCATTCACTGTACTGTTGGTATATGCGCAACAGTTGTCTTCACCTTTTAGAACCTGGGGCCATCAGAACTCCAGGCACCATCACAATATGGGGTCTACCTGTGCAGTTCAGAGACCTGTGGAAAATTCGCGCTCCATTACATCAGTGCAATGGATTTAAGATGGATATATTTGATAAGGTAAATTTCTAAGGCTAGAACTAATTTATTTTTGCATCCAGCATTTGAAAACATGTTTTGTATGCTTGTAGGTATTTTACCTTTGGGATGGCTGATTTGTTTTTTTTAGTATAATTTTTTTTATGTATATAGTTCACCAGAAATATATTGGATAACTGCATGTCCATATTGGTGAAAGAAAATGGTGTTACTGAAATATAGGATCAGTTCCTGTACTTGTCTTGAAAATAGTTTTGTCAGCGCATACTCTTTTTAGATTATTTCATTAGGAATAAGAAAAGCAGCTATGTTAAAGGAAGATTTAAGAAGTTTTGTAAATCTTTCAAAAAACAGTAATAAATAGAAGGCAAAGATTGAAGAATTTTTAGTCTTAAAAATCAGAATGTTTGGTGCATGTAATTAATAGGAAAGCAAATGAGGGAATCAGATAGAGGATGAATGAAAATCAAAAGGGAAAATATCATTCTACTCTAAGTGAGAAGAACAAGTCATTTTTGGATGGAGGTAAGTAGTTGCAGAAGAAAAGTCTCATTGAATAGTACAGGTGCACTGTATAGCTTCTGGAGACTGCTTGTGACAAAGAAGGAATTTTTCAGAAGGTGGAAGGAGTACTTTAAAGAACTAATTGGCAATAACAATATGAGAATGTCATTTGTTGTCTGGAGAGTGTTGAATAAGTATGAATAAAGGAAAATAATACTGGTGCAAGGGAGGAGTTAAGAGGTTTACGTTGGATGAAGGTCAAGTCACAGTTTAATAAATCTGGAAATTGTGTATGATGGTATGGGAAAGTGTTCATGTGGCTGCATGAAGGCAGTGTATTGCTGTGATTGTTCTTTTGCATGTAGATAAGGAGAGTGAAATTAACTGGAACAATTACAAGGGAATATCTTGTTAGCATAGCTAGTAGAAATTTGGTTGAATTAGGTGGACATAGCTGGCTGGGACATTAGTTAGGAGCATTAGATAGAATTAGTCAGTAGGAATATTAGGTAGGAGCCTCTGCAAACTCTGCTCTAGAGTTCCCCTTTGCCAGTGGCCTGTTAGGGTGAGGCATTACATTTAAGGCTGAGAAGTGGCACTGGAGTTCACTAGGTGATTGATCATATGAAAGGGATTACTGACTCCCTTGTACAAAAGAGTAATATTTTGTAAATAGGCAGGTTGGTGACAAAGATGTTGATAAGAAAAAGAGAACGTAAGCAAGAGGAGTATAGTGGGGCCACTGAAATTTCTTTTTCATGTATTGTTGAAATAGAGAAGCCTCAGAGTCAAACTTGAATTACATAAATAATGAAGAAAGAAAAGTATTAGAGAAATTTTAAACACTATTGTATGGGGAATAATGATGAATTTTGTAAAGGAAACCAAAAATTTAATGCTATATATAGATAGTTTAGATTTTTTAAATATCATTCAAAGAACCCCAAAAATATGATTTTTTGAAAATAATTTCAGGTTTTTAGTACCTTGATGCTGAATAGGTTTTTAGATAACTTTAGATATCTTAATGCTAAATAGGGTTTTAGATAATTTCTTCATGCTAAATAGTGCTGAATAGCCATTAGATTCGAGCACTTTACAAATTCCACAAAATCAAGTCATATCCATGTAGTCTTTGTTCACTGTTGGTCCCATAGGGAGAATTCGCATTTTTTCTTTATTTCAACATATGTTGAAATGGCAAGACATGAACTTGCATACATTTATATGTGGGTATGGAGTACTTGTGTTTGTGTGTGCAATTTTAAGGTACGTACTCTGAATATTTGTTGAACTAAATGTAAATACTGTAGTAAATGCGGTCTTTGGACCTGGACTTTTGAAACATTGTGTATACTTTCATTGATATGGTATCTTGTAGCTTTTCTTCCTGTGATATTCAGTATACCATTTAAAACATAGATATATTGTATGTAATTTGACAAGGAGGCAATTTCCTTTAACTGTACACAAATTTGTTAAAGAATTTCCCAAGAACAGTGGTACACTTGTTTCTCAGGTAAACTTTATATTAATTCATACGTCGAGTGAAAAATGCCTTGAATGTTTGGGGCCTGAACATACAAGAGGTCGTAAGGTGCAATGGAGAGAGTGAATTGGAACGATGTGGTATACAGAGGACGATGTGCTTACAGTGGGAAGAAGCAGGGCTTGTGAAGTGGTCAAGGGAAACCATGGAAAGATCTAAGGGGCCTTATTTTTTATGGGAGCTCAAGTTTGATGTATTATACATAATGGCTAGAAAATGAATGTGTCAGTGAGGCCAATTCTTCATCTGTTCTTGGCACTACATTGCTAATGCAGGAAATGGCGAACATGTATGGAACATAGTCGAGTTTAATGGATGAAAATAAACATGGTGTAACATGCATGCAGATACAAATTAAGCTCACTCACACACTTACATATGCTGATAGATGCATACACAAAGATAGAACTGATAGTGTTACATCTTCCTGATTATAAATAACTGTGTAATGTGTGTGTGTGGTAAAAAACAAAAGGTGTTATTTTTATCTATGTTGATGGAAGGAACACTATTTACATTTCTTGATTTGTAATTACCTCAGGACATGTTTTTGAAAGCATGCATTGCACTCAGCAGCAGAGACAAGATGGACTTCTTTGATGAGACTGTACTCTTGTGTTATCAACTGACAGTGATACAGCCTCACCGTACAAGTCTTTTCACTTGCATTGTAACCTCAAGCAGGCAGAGTCTAGTAGCACCACACCTTAAGTAAAGAAAAATATTTTATGGTAGTTTCGTATGTAGACTTTGAATTTTTTTTCATGGCCTTTGACTGAATTTTCTTCATGGCCTTTGACTGAATTTTCTTCATGGCCTTTACATTGATTGTAACAGTAATCTGTTGCTGTATTACTGCATGCTGTGATCACTCCTTGAATGGATTGAACCAGGGCATGTGAAGCATCTGGGGTAAACTATGGAAAGTTTTGTGGGGCCTGGATGTGGTTTCGGTGCATTACACATGACAGCTAGAGACTGAGTGTGAATGAATGTGGCCTTTGCTGTCTTTTCCTAGCCCTACCTCGCGTGCACACGGGGGGAGGGGGGTGCCATTTCATGTGTTGCGGAGTGGCGGCAGGAATGGATGAAGGCAGCATGTATGAATATGTACATGTATATATATGTATATTTATGTATATGTTGAAATGTATAGGTATGTATATGTGCATGTGTGGGCATTTATGTATATACATGTGTATGTGGGTGGGTTGGGTCATCCTTTTGTCTGTTTCATTATGCTATCCCGCAAACGTGGGAGACAGTGAATAAGTATAATAAATAAATAGATGTGTGAATTTGAGTGAATGGGCCATTTCTTTTATGTGGGTGAATGTATTGCAGACTTGGCAATTTATGATTGCGATACCACCCTCACTGGTGCATTTTTGAAGTGCCACTTTTATACAACAAAAGCCAGGTTCCCTGTTTGAATAGCCCCTTAATGAAAACTGTGTCCAGCATAGAAAGGGTTAAAAAGACAGCCACTGATTTCAGTGTTTCTTTTACTGCATGCTTTGCTATCTGTGATGAAATCCATAATCACCTTTAGTAAATATCTTACATTTTGTGCCCATGGCATTCTTCAGTCTTTACCCAAATGACTAATGTCTTTCTCCAATTATTCTAGAAATGCTGTGCTGAATGGTATTCACCCGAAGGCTAAGTATCAGAAAGTCCGCCTGGTACGCTTAGTGGGTATGATGCTCATTGTCCTTGTGCAAGAAAAACACTTGGCCTACGTACGCAATATTGCCATTGACACTGTGGGCACTGGCATTATGAACAAGATGGTAATTTTAACCTTTTTTGGTGTATCTTTTAGTGTGAAACATGTCAAAATGATATATAATCATTATTATAGATATGAATATTGTTGTATAAAGATGGGTTCCGGAATTGTTAGGAAAGCATATATAAAAATACAGTGGACTTGTAAGATCTTACAAAAGTTGCTTGAAATGGGTAATGAATTTTGTTTGTGGTTTATAGAGTTGGAGAAAAGCTGTTACAATCAGTACAAGAGTTTGTCTTTCATGAGAGTATGAATTTTGTTTGGACAAATGAAGATTCGAATAGGGATTGAAATAAGTGATATGCATGTGATTGGCCCCTATTTCTGGTTTATATCTTGATGAAAGGAGTAGTAAGTAACATCTAGCAGGAGTCTCCACGAAGAATGCAACAGTGGCTACCATGTCCCTTTTCTTGTGCCACCATTTTGAGTTTTAAGATTATGGTTTTCCATATGAGAGTTTGCATACTTTTGTTTGTTGATATTATTTTAGGTACTAGGGTTCACGAAATAGTGTCTAAAAGTGTCTGAAAGATGTAAAATGCTTCTGGAATAAGGACAGCCCCTTCTAGACCTAACCCTCACACCTACATGTGAAAGATTTTTAGGGAAACCTCTGTCTGATGCTGGTAATATAGGTTGAAATGTAATATCAGAAAAGAATAGAAAGGAGGGTACAGCGAGTGTTGTCATATGGTATGTTAAATGGTAAACAAGAAGCTTCAAACCATTACAGAGAACTTTGGAAGTGCATGAGAATAGGAGGTTGAAAGTTAATAGAAAAAAATTGATTAGCAATGTGTTT
>JAUUDZ010466370.1:0-11999 GCA_032361705.1 Panulirus versicolor
CTAGAGACTGAGTGTGAACGAATGTGGCCTTTGTTGTCTTTTCCTAGTGCTACCTCGTGCACATGCGGGGGGAGGGGGTTGTCATTTCACGTGTGGTGGGGTGGCGATGGGAATGAATAAGGGCAGACTATGAATTGTGTACATGTGTATATATGTATATGTCTGTGTTTGTATATATGTGTATACGTTGAGATGTATAGGTATGTATATGTGTGTGTGTGGAAATTTATGTATATACATGTGTATGTGTGTGGGTTGGGCCATTATTTCATCTGTTACCTTGTGCTACCTTGCTAACTCGGGAGACAGCGACAAAGTATAATGAATAGATAAGAAATAAAAAATTATTAGAATTATACATAATTGCTGTACATAAATGCTCATATACACACATATGAACATATATGTCAATATATACACATACACCGACATTACATACACATTCATACTTGCTTGTGTTCATCTATTCCTGGCATTACCCTGCCCCACAGAAAAATAGCATTGCTATTGCCTGCTTCAGCGAGGTAGTGCCAGGAATACAGACAGAAAAGGCCCATTCGTTCGCACTCAGTTTCTAGCTGTCATGTGTTATGTACCGACACCACAGCTCCCTATCCACATCCAGGCACCACAGACCTTTCCATGGTTTATCTTGGATGCTTCACATGCCCTGGTTCCAGTCCATTGACAGTACATCGATCCCAGTGTACCACATCATCCCAATTCACCGTTATCCAATGCATGTCTTAAACCCTCCTGTATGTTTAGGCCCTGATTGCTCAAAAGCTTTTTTACCCCATCCTTCCATTTCTAGTTTGGTCTCCCCTTATTCCTTGTTCACTCCTCTTGTGACACATATATCCCCTTTATTAACCTTTCCTCATTCATTTCTTTTCATATGTGCAAACTATTTCCGCACACCCTTGTCTGGTGTCTCAATTACACTTTGTATTCCCACACAATTCCCTTCCCCTTTTATTACTTACTTGATCAAACCACTTTACATCACATATTGTCCTCGAACATGTAATTTTGATTCACCCTTCCTCCTCTGCTCAACAACATCTTTAGTCCCTGCCCCCAATCCATATAATACTGTTGGGACTACTATTCCATCAAGCATACCCATTTTTTGCCCTCCCTGATAACATTCTCTCTTTACACACATTCTTCAGTGTATAATGCATGAAAACCAGAGCCTCCTGTCTATAACCAGACTCCTTAGACCTTTTCATGGTTTCCCACTACTGCTTCATGTCCCGATTCAGCCCATTGGTAGCAAGTCATCCCCTGTACACTACATCTTTCCAATGCACCCTATTTCTTGCACAGCTCGTACATTCCTACATATTCAGACCCCGAACTATCAAAACATCTTTCACTCCATCCTTCCACCTCCTGTTTGGTTTTCGACTTCTCTTTGTTCCCTTCAATTACAATATGTATACCTTCTTAGTCATCCCATCCTCTCTTATCCTCTTCAGCATGTTCAACCATTGCAGCACACCCTCTTCAGCTTTCACACACACATCTCTTACTACCATACCTCTCTCTTACCCTGTCTTTTCTTATTCAGTCAACCCACCCCTTGCACCACATTGATTCCTCAGACTTCATTTCCGACATGCCCACCTTCTTTACTTTTCGTCTAGGGCCTATGCTTCGCTCCTATACAGCACTGACAGGACTACTGTACCATCAAACATGCTTATATTTCTCTGCTTCAGCTGCCTTGGTTCCATTTGCTGCCATATTAACTCCCAGGTATCTAAAACTCACTACTTCCTCCAAGGCCTCTTCATTCAAACTCCCACTCCAAATACACATTTACCCTCAACATTCTCTTTTCATTTGCTTCCGAAACTTTTAGAACAACTGACGTACCTCTGAGGTCCCCCACCCTCAACAGACTGCATTCCTGCTCTTCTCTCCAAGGCCATTTCATTCCCTCCTCCTCATTACTGCATCCATATCAAATTTAATAGCCATGGTGACATCACACACCCTTACTGCAGACCCACCTTCACAGAAACCACTTGCTCTCCTCTTTTTCCACTTTTACACACTATTCTCAGCAAAGTAATTTCATTGCTTATAGCAACTTTCTTCCCACAACATATACTCGTAACACCTTTCACAGAGCATCTTTATCAACCGTCATACACTTACTCCAGACCCTTACATGTTACGTACAAGTCTTATTTCTCTTAAGTGTTTCTTGCATATGTCGTTCGAAGTGAATGCCTGTTCCACACCAATTCTTCCATTTTTGAAACTAACCAAGATGAAAAGAAGGGAGTGTTAGGTAGAATGTTTGAGAAAAACCAGGAAGTTCTGCCTCATGAGTGAAACAAAGCTAAAGGGGAAAGGGAAGAATGGTTTGGGAATGTCGTATTGGTAAAGATAGATGTTAAGTTGAGGATGAGGGCTAAGGAAGGGGTAGCACTGCTGCTAATGGAGGAGTTGTGTGATAGTGTAAGGAAATGAGTTGCAGAGGATGTGGGTGAAAATGAAAGTGGATTACTTGAGGTGGATGATTATAGATACGTATGTGCCTAGAAATGAGAGAACTAAGGAAGAGAGGTGACTATCATGGGAGGAGCTGCATGATTGTGTCAGTATTTTTGATGGAAGGAATCGAGTATTAGTGATGAATGATTTGAATGTGAGATTGTGTTATGTGGTAGTTGAGGGAGTAATTGGGGTGCATAGGATGCCAGGTATTATGAATGAGAATGGAGAACAGCTTGTGGAGTCCTTTACTGAAATAGGACTGATGATTGGGAATGCATGTTTTGAGATGAGGGACATACGTAATTATGCATAGGTTGTTAGGAAAAATGGAAAAGGGGCCTTATTGAATTATATATTTATTGAGAGGTTTGCAAAGCAGACACTTGTAGATGTAAATGTGCTGAGAGTTGTTGCTTGTTAAATGTCTGTAATTATAATTGCTTTGTGGAGGTGAGGGTAAAAGTTTCTATAGGCCTTAGTAAAAGAGAAAATGATATATGTTGAGGAAAGTTGTGAAAATAGGTGACCTTGGAAAAGGTGCTTGTGAGAAGAGATATCAGGAGAGAATTAGTGTAGAATGGCAAATGAAGCTTTGGGAGTGCTTATATGTGCAGAAGTGTGTGGCATTCAAAAGGTGGGAGGTGGACTGGTGAGAAAGGGTAGTGAGTGATGGCATGAGAAAGTTAAGTTGCTGGTGACAGAAAATGGAGGGATATGGGCTTTATTTGCAGGGAAGGAGTGCAAATGATAAGGAAATGTTAAAGATAAAGTGGTAGGAGGTTAAGAGGAAATGGCAGTGGCTGAAGAGGGCAAAATAGAGTTTGGGGTAGTGAGTGTCAACAATTCTCAGGACGAATAAGAAAATTTGTAAGGAGTGGGTAAATAATATGAGAAAAAAAAGACAACAAATGGGAATGTTTGTGAACTGAGGGAAATGGGAAATGATAGCAGGTAGGAATGAGGTGGAGAGGAAAAGGAGTCGAGTATTTTAGAGGATTGTTTAATGTGTTTGTTTATAGGATGGCAGATGCAAGATGTTTTAGATGCAGGAATATGCTAAATAAGTCATGGCAAGTGGTTTGGTGAAGAGAGAAGAGGTGGTAAAAGCCTTTTGTAAGTTGAAATGTAGAAAGCAGGTGGAGTAGATGTTATAGAAATTGAATTTATTAAAAAAGGGGCAACTGTTGTTGTTGATTGGTTAGAATTTTTTGATGTATGTCTGGATCGTGGTGTTGTGCATATGGATTAGCAGAATGGCTGTTTAGTGCCATTGTTTAAAGGCAAGGGAGACAAAGGTGAGTCTTTGAATTATTGTGTGATAAGTTTGATGAGTGTACCTGGTAAGTTGTGTGGGAGGATGGTGATTGGGAGGGTGTAGGCATGCACAGAGCATCAGACTGGGAGGAACAGTGTGGATGTAGGGGTGTTAGAGGGTGAGTGAGAAATACCGCAGGATTTGCGCGTGGATTTTATGGATCTAGAGAAAGCTTATGATAGGGTTGACAGAGATACTTTTTGGAAGGATGTTATGAATATATGGTGTATGAGGAAAGCCACTAGAAGCAGTGTGGAGCTTTTATGTGGAGAATAATGCATTTGTGTGAAGAATTAGAGAGGAGGGTGATTGGTTCCAGGTAAAGGTGAGTCTCTGTCAGGGGTGTGTGATGTCACTGTGGTTGTTAAATGGTATGGATGGGTTGGTGAGGGAAGTGAATGCAAGGGTTTTGGAGAGAGGGGCAGGTATGTAGTCTTTTGGGGATGTGGGGGGCCTGGGAATTTATTCACTTGTGGGTTGATGACATGGTGCTGGTGGCAAATTTATGAGGGAAACTCCAGAAACTGGTTTGGGAGTGTGTACAAAAGGAGAATGTTGAGAGTATATGTGAATAAAAGTTATTAGGTTTAGCAGTGGAAATAGATAGATTAGTTGGGGTTTGAGTTTGGTTGGAGAAATCTTGAAAGATGTGAAGTGTTTTAGAAACCATGGAGTGGACATGGTAGTGAATGGAACCTCAGGAGCTGAAGTGAGTTGTAGGGTTGGGAAGTGGATGAAATTCCTGGGAGCACTGAGGAATGTATAGAGAGAGAGGTCAGTATCTGAGAGCATGAAGATGGGCATGTTGGAAAGCATAATGGTGTTCTATTTATGTAAGGCATGAGCTATGAATTATGAAAATGTATGTAAAAGGCTGATGTTTGGGAAATAACATTTTTTGGGATAATATGTGGTGTGAGGAGAGTTGATTGAGTAAGAATGATAGGACAAGAGAGGTGTCATAAAAAGAGTATGGTTGAGAGAGTTGAAGAGGTTGTGTTGGAAGGTTTTTGGACATGAGGGAATAATGAGTGAAGAGAGGTTGATAAGGGGAATGGATACATCAGAAGTGGAGGGAATAAGGATAAGAAAAGACTGAATGGGGGATGGACAGATGGAGTAAATTAGGTTTTTTTTTTGAGTACTTGGGGTCTGAATAATCAGGAGGGGTGTAAGGTGTGGAGGGGATAGAGTGAATCTGTTGAATACCATCTGTTAGTGACTCTCCTAATAACTTACTTCTCTCTGAGATCCAGTTATTTGATAATGTCCTTCATGGCCCCTTTCTTTTATCCAGCTATAATTTCCACACGTGATTCCAGTTCATAGGTGGTGTCTGTGCTTATTCCACCATCAAAACTCCTGTTTCATATCTCGAGGACCCTGAGTTCCCAATCTTTATTGATATATTGCTGAAGGTCTGTTTTCAAACTACCACGCTTTTCCTATGTTTTGCCTACTTCTCTCTTAATTCTACAAATTTTACATCTTTTTTCGACTATCCAAACTCCTGTCATGAAGCTGTGACATCCTCTCGCATGCAAGCTGAGATCCTCTACTAAGGGAATTTCATCATTCACCATAGGGACTGGTTGAATTCCTCCCACATGGACAGTGGGGGTAGTGAAGTACTTACATTCTCCATTCTCAATGATGTAGAGCAAATTATCACCCACCCCATTCATATTTCTACAGATGTAACTTCTCTTCTCATATTCTGGATATATTTTTCACTTCTAATCCATCCTGTTGTAACTACACAACCTTGCTTGCAGTTGGTTTACCTGATCACACTCCCATAAGTGTATCAATTTTAATGGTGCATGCCCCTCCAGCAGCCTCTTCTAAATGTAGATATTGGGACCGCAACAAAGCTGACTAGGGTAACTTATGAAAATTCTTTTCTTTTCTGACTCTCCTTGGGTAAGTTAGTTTCTCGCATGTGGTTGTGCTTCAGTCTCCGTCACATGCACACTGGCGGTTGTTGCAGCAGGGGAACCATTTATCCCCTCTTCCTCCAAGATGACCTCTTCTTTCAGTCCATGGTTTAACTGTTCCTGTTCTAAGGCCATTCAGTCAATGGATTAGGCGTGTTAGTTTTGGAAAAGCTCTCCTTCCTCCAACTCCCATTCAACATTTGTCATTACATGTATGTTATCCATGAGGGAAAGCATTCCTATATTCAAAGGAAGTGTGATAAACTCCCCTCTTCATCCACTGATAGGTATTCTTGGTCTTTACCAAACGGCATTACTAACAACTTCTGTTGCTGTACCTTTCTTTTGCTTTTCTATTCTGTGCTACTGTAGCTCTCTCTCATGTAGACAAAGCAATTTTTTTTTTGCCTCCTGTTTCTCCTCTAACTCTACTTTGGGTGATTTAAACATTCTTTCACTCCCTGATACTCATCTTATTTATCATAAGCCCATCCATGTAATCTCATTTCAAATTGCCCAAAAAGTACTTCTCTCTCTGGACACATGCAAGAATTATGATTCTTATGGCATCCGTTCCCATGTGCTGAAAGAGTATGCCTCTGAACTTGCACCTGTTATCTGTTCATCAGTTCCATTTTTTTTCTAAGAACCAGAACTTTCTCCTTTTCTTGGAAGCATGCTTTGGTACACCTCATCCCAAAGAAGTTTGAGTGTTCAAATTCCACAAACTATCTTCCTGTTACCTTGACACCTTCCATTTTCAGTCTTTGAATCCCTCTTCATTTCCCATATACTTAGACATCTTGAATCTCATAGCCTTCTCTCTGATCACTGGCGTGGCTTTCGTAAGGTGAGATCCACCGGTGATTTTCTTTCCTATCTACTTAATGTCTGGTCATCATCAATAAAAGATGTTGGAGAATCTTGTGTGGTTGCCCTTGATATATCCAAAGCTTTTGACAGGTTGTTGGGGTCTCATCCCTAAGCTCTCATCTTTTGACTTCCCTCCTTCACTTTGCTCTCTCTTATCTAGCATCCTGTTTGGACAATCTATGTCTTTGTTGTTGATGGATCACCTCCCCCTTTCTCCATCAACAGTGGTATCCCTCCAGGGTCTCTCCTGTCTTGCACACTTTTTCTCTTTTTATCAGCGATTTCCTTTTTTCTTCAAGCACAAAGTTCCTGACAACTTTCCTCTCTCCTGTATTGATCTGTAATTCCACCTCTTGACTTGGTGAACATATCAGGTATTACTCTAAGATCCACTTTATCTTGGAAATTCCACATTATGAAAAAAACTAACTGTCTAAGAAATTGGGAGACAACTCTTAAGAAACTGAAAGACCTATTTAGTTGTTGAAATTTCTTTTCTTCCAAACAGTTGCTATTTTGATAAAGGATGATTCATTCTTGTATGGAGCACTGCACTTATGTCTTGGGTGGTTCTAGCTCTTCATCCTTACTTGACAAAAGTTTAGTTGAAAGCAGCCTAACTTATCAATGCTCCCAGGCTAACTTCAATACTTGACCACTTCCTGTGTGCTGCAGTGTTGGTTCACTTTCCCTGTTTTATAGGTATTACTTTGGGTTTTGCCCTTGAGAGCTGGCTGTGTTCCCCCGTCACTAGCTAGAACATTCAATTCTTGGCAAGCTTTTCTTGGCTTTTGGCATCTTGAAGGTGGGCTGTTTTGATAACTGTTTCTTTCCATGTACCTCAAAGCTCCAGAACTCTCTAACTTCTCATGACTTTCCTAATAACTATGACCTGGCACTAACTTTTTATAACTATCCCAATAACTATGACTTGACCTTTTAAAAGAGTTTTTTCACTTCCTCCAAAATTCATGCTATCCCTTCTTTCTCCTTTTTCCCTTTTATTAACCTCTCTCCATTTCAGTTAAGGCCTGACCTTGATGTGACTGGAGCCTTAAAAATACTGGGTGGGTGGGGGCGGGGGGCATACTGTCAGTGGACTGATCCAGGGCATATGAAATGGTCAGGGGTAAGTACAGAAAGGTGTGTGGTGCCTGGTTATGGATAGTGGGCTTCGGTATCAGTCCACATGTCAGCTAGACAATGGATGTGAGCAAATGAGACCATTTTTTCATCTATTTCTGGTGCTGCCTTGTTAGCATGGGAAATGGCACACAAGGCAAAAAATCGGTAGTACTTTCAAGTACCTTTGCCATTTCTAGAAAAGAGGTGTCTGTGCTTTTCCTTTGCATTAAGGTTTCATATGTATGTGTTATTAGCGAACTAACAGTTGCATTTGTGTAATTTTACTTAGAATGAATATATGCTATCCTTACGATATTATTGTTCATAAGATTCTTTTAGAATGTGCTTTTTTTATCACTTTCATATATCTTCATTGTATGTGATGTTAGGCTGACTGGTGTATGTTGCTGTAGTTCATAATTTGGATACCCTTTGTGGACACATTATACATATGACATTTGGTGTATACCTGTTACTTCTCCATTGGATTGGTTTATGTTCTGAACAAAATCATGCAGGGTTCCAATATTGTTTTTTAAGTCTCATTTAGAAGAATAACTGGAATTCTATCAGTTCATGGTGCTGAGTTCTCTATGAATTGATTAGTTGCACTAATAATATACCTTTCTTTTATATCTATACCAATAAGGGCCAGGCCATCAGAGTTGTTATACATATCATAAATCTCCTCCCTTTGAGTACTTAAATTTTCAGGATCAATTACCAGTAGTTTCTCTCTATGAACTGCCCAGTCACTCTGTGTTTTCATTGCTTTGTTCAAATTTGCAAATAAAGCTTTCAATTTTTTTATCCTCAAAAGTATTTTGTCATCATTTGCTCTAGCATTGCTTATATGTTAACTTTCTTTTGTCAGCATTTCATGTATAGTTTCATATATTTTTTTGTTGTTGCATCCTCTGTTTTCCATCTCATAGTACTTTTCTTTGTGTGTTATTACATTTCCTTGTATGTGGAATTAGCATTGTGATTTTTTTTTTATAGTAGTAGATTTTCTCTGTCCTTGAAGAATCTCTCTCCAGTATCTTCTAGATGATTAGTTGCTAATTTGATGGTAATTTGATCTGGGATGCTGATTTTGTTAAACTCATATTTGTATTAGATTGAATATTGTACATAATGATATAAACCTTTCATCTACTGATAATCTCGTTTCTTCTTCTTCCAAGTCCACAAATGAAAGTTGAAGTTGCTTGACCATATTATTGTTGGTACAGGTTTTTTTCTAATTTGCTCAACATCTCCAATTTAGTTAGCACTTCATCATACTCCTCCATCTTTGATTTGGGTTTTCTGTATGGTATTGTGTTAATTCCATTTAAGGCTGGCATGCTAAGTGCTGTTGATAATGTGTTTCTAATGACTCAGTTTCATTAACTCTTTTGCCTAAAACTTGCTGCTTGCATCATTTTTCATTAAGTCTTTTGCCTCATACTTGCTGCTTGCACTCTGTGGATTTCTGCATTGCCCACATTGATTTTGTCTGTGTCTACAAAGGTCTTGTAACCATCTAAGTCTGCTTTTTATCTTATTCAGCTGTTCATCTGTCAGGTTGATTAGTAATATAATGATACCTTTAGTGTAATTATTGAGATATTTTTAATCCTAAAATTCAAGGATGTTAAACTTGATATAGTAATTTCCGGTGGTTTGCCTTTCTTATGGTTTTGCCACTCTAATACTTTCATAGTTGTCCCATTTTGTAGTTTTTGGTTTGTCAGGTTTCTTGTTAGTTCCTTTAAGTACTTCTAAAAATGGGTTATGTTTGTTTTCATGTCTGTTCCCATTCTGTTTGTAGCATACCTTTCAGCTGTTTTATATATTGTGTGTATCTTATTATTTCTTTTATCCATTTCTTATTTCTTACTCCTGGACTGACTCAATTCATTTTTCTCTGTTCTTCCTGTTTACCATCAGCTTTGTTTTACAGTGTTCTGTTGGGTTCAGCTATTCTCCTACTTTTGTTTACTGTCTCTCCCATGCCCTTTCCCATATCTCCATTTACTGTTATTTTCTCCTGGCCTTTTCCATTGACTCTTGGCTCTATCACATGTGAAATCCTTGCCTGTCTCTCCTGATCTGTGAATTGTTCCACCCCAGCGACAGTTTCAACATTGTCTGTTTCCCCCATCAGATTTCTGTTCACCCCATTTTGTATTTCATATGAAGTTGTTCCCCTTATTCTTTGGTATCTTTTTCTTGTTATATTGTTCCCTTTGAGGTACTAGAAACCTGATAGTCTGGTTGTTATAGGTAGATTAAGTTATTGATAAATGAATAGATAAATACATAGTGGTTTATTGAATTCAAGAACTAACTCGGCTGAAAATATCTAGCTGAGATAGTAAAGAGCTGGACATTCATAATATTATCTAGTTGATTAATCACAAAAGAGCTGAAGATCAGGTTGGGGCTGGATACCTTTATACTTGCATTCAGGTTCCTCATAGTCATCTCTGCTCTCTTCATTGTCTTTGACTCTTGTACTCTAGTTAATTTTTTGGTTCATCAGTGAATGATTTATATTCACATGTATCACGACTAATGGTAGCCTAGATTTTTAGTTAGAATGTATACGGCAGCAAGTGGATTATTGGGGTTAGGAAGGAAGAGTTGGCTCAGGTTGCAGGTATATTGAGGATCATGTATATGATAATGATGACAGATGCATTATGGAAGATGTTACTGAGAGGTGCAGGGCCTTTAAAACTTTAATCATTGTTGCCATAGGAGAGGTCATTTTATGTTAGACAAAATTTTGTCTTTGAAGTTATTTTTGGTGCACTGAAGTCTTGACAAGAGTTGTATGGATATGACTGCAAAAAGAAAAAAGAATAGTATGGACATAATGATATGAAATGTTGAAGCTGATATGTTGTGTGAAGCTGGTTGATCATATGATGAACAAGCAATGTAAGAGTGAGGTGGTAGTAACTGGAGCCAGAATGAGAGAGTTAACTAAGGGAAGTATTGAAATGGTTCAGATACATGAAGTGGATGAACAAAAAAGAACACGAGGATCTATGTGTGTCAGAAGTGGAGGGAGCACAGGGGAGGGGCAAATTGAGAAGGCTTTGGGAAGGTTTAGGGGTATTGGAGCCTGAACATTAAGGAGGTTGAGATGGTATACACAGGATTGTGAGAATTGTTTGACATGGTATATCTCAAATGGTAGATGTTCTGTTAGTGGTATAAACCAGGGCATGTGAAATGGTAAAGGTAAACCATGAAGTAATCTGTTAGCTTTGGTTGAGGATGATGGGCTCTGTTTCAGTGAATTATGGTGGTAGAGTGTATGTATGCAAATGAGGCTATTGTTTGCTTGTTCTTGATCCTACCTTACTAGGTTTGGAAAAGAAATTAGGCAGTCTGTTGGAGATGAGAGGGCCTGGGAAGTGAGTCAGTTGTTGTTTGCCAATGATACAGCCCTAGTGGCTGATTCATGTGAGAAACTGCAGAAGTTGGTGACCGAATTTGGAAAAGTGTGTGAAAGAAGTAGGGTTGAGGAACAAGTTAATTTGGATGTAAGTTTGGATGGAGAAAAATTGGAGGAAGAGAAAAATTGGAGGAAGTGAAGTGTTTTAGATATCTGGGATGGACTTAGCAGAAAATGGAACCATGGAAGCAGAGGTGAGTCACAGGGTGGGGGAGGGGGTGAAGGTTCTGGGAGAGATGAAGAATGTGTGGAAGGCGAGAACGTTATCTCAGAGAGCAAAAATGGGTATGTTTGAAGGAATTCTCGTTCCACCAATGTTATATGATTATGAGGCATGAGCTACAGAGAGGGTTGTACAGATGAGGGTGGATGTGTTGGAAATGAAATGTTTGAGGACAATATGTGGTGTGAGGAAATGAAAGGGGTGTGGTTGAGAGAGCAGAATAGGGTGTGTTGAAATGGTTTGGACATATGGACAGAATGAGTGAGGAAAGTTGACAATGAGGATATATGTTTCAGAGGTGGAAGGAACAAGAAGTGGGAGACCAAACTGGAGGTAGAAGGACAGAATGAAAAAGATGTTGAGCGATCAGGGCTTGAACATACAGGAGGGTGGGAGGTGTGCAAGGAATAGAGTGAATTGGAATGATGTGATATACTGGGGTTGACGTGCTGTCAATGGACTGAACCGGGGCATGTGAAACATCTGGGGTAAACCATGGAAAGGTGTGTGGGGCCTGGATGTGGATAGGGAGCTGTGGTTTTGGTGCATTACACATGA
>JAUUDZ010466381.1:0-11998 GCA_032361705.1 Panulirus versicolor
TACACACACACACACACAAACACACATTTTATACACATTTCATTACCACCACTGTGACTAATGAAATTCAAAGCGATAAAAATTCAAAAAGCTTGTTGGGGTAAATTTGGCTATTTTTGTTTAAAAAAATGATTTCTTGGTTACTGGTAAGTGTCCAATGGTACTTCAATGGCATGCACGTAATTTTTTAAGAGCAATATTTAAAAGGGGCGATTAAAAAAGGCTGTTTCGAGCTACTAATAAGTTCATCTCCTTCGCTTTTATATTTACGTTGGTAGGAAAACATGGGGTAGTGGTTCGCGTTACGGACTACACTAGTCAGCACGTATGGGTTCGAACCCTAAAGAAGGCAGTCGGCCTATGCCCAAACCCAGGTGTTTATAATCCTACCCTCGTAGATGGTCCATAAATGTGTGTGTGTGTGTGTGTGTGTGTGTGTGTGTGACTAAGAAAAAAGTCATGGTACATATATACATACATATTCACGTCTGTCTTCACTTTAAGCCAGAACATAACTACAGCAGACTTCATTAATATCCTTTAATGTCAGACCGTTGAAAAAATATATACCCATTGTTTCCCATCGTTGAAAATACACCTGGCATTAGCGTCGCCACACTTGCCATGTACTAAAATTGGTAAATTAGAAAAAAAAATCCAAATTAAGTACAATCCGCACATGGCGAGCATCGTATTAACCTCATTCTTCTGGATAATGCAACTCTTCATTGAGACTACGGTGTCCAATCACAATATCAACAAATTTCTTAATAAAATTCTCTTTTGCACATAACTTTGTACGAGAAGGTCCACAATGCTAGGCTTCAACCAGGACTTTGTCCAAAATACCAGCATAAATAAGTTAAACAAAATACCTAATCTGGATTTCTAAAACATCAAAACCATTTAGAGTTACATCTACCTTCACTCATCCTCCTCTTAGTGCCTCCATTGCCCTTTAATTTCCCCCAGAAAGTTCAAATTCACTAAAGTGTTGAAACCAGTTGAAACTAGTTCCTTGTGACTTGGCGAAGAACGAGTTGCCAGCGAGTTACTTCTAATCATACACACCTCCAATATTTTCCCCCATCCACTCCTTTCAGAAGCAATAATTACGTTCACCAACCTTCCACCTAATCGATGATACTTCCTTGTACAGAGTGAGGGCCAAAATCAACTCATTAATCAATATATATTGCAAATAACAAGTCGGGAAGGTGGGAATATACGGACCAGCAACGCACCAGAGGTTATCGCATCATGGCGGCGACAGCAGCGCCACCTGGGCACACATCAAACCAGAAGTGCTCTCCCATAAGTGGGAGAAAAGCTTACAAACTCTGGCCACATCAGCGTAAATCAACAACAGTAACCCTTCTCAACTGAAAACAAGATTGGATATCTATAAACATCCCTGATATAACGGGAAGATCTGAATGGAGAAGCTGGTGCCTATATAAATTTACCAAAAAAACAAAGGGACATTTCTAGACTCGTTGTAGTGAAGGCATCTCGCAGTTCACCATCAGATCACCCTGGACAAAATTAACAATTATTACCAGACATAATTAATGATTAAAAAAGATAACGTTAATAATCATATCTACATATCGATGAAGCCAGCCGCCATGCATCCTTTCCCTACACTTGAGCGCACCTCAACCTTGACCGCTGAGGTCAAAGGTTAGAGCCACTGACCTGGCTATCGTGATGACCTCCTCCTCTCCCCTTACTAAACCACATGAACCAGGGCTGTTGTACCTCGTCCACAACAGCTGTGCTGAGTATAGATCACTCCAGCAAGGGTTATCATGGCGACTGTCCATAATTGATGGGTCAGTCAATATTCTGCAAGCTAGTACGTTTTCGTCGGTGTCTGCCTGCACCCTGAGCCACCGTCTTCGAGTTACGATTGAGGAGAGCTAGGCTTGATGCGTCGAGGCGAGTTCCCCAGTTCGGTTAGGTACATTAGCCATTGCTGGAATCGAAAACTTGACGTCGCCATCATTTCAAGATGGCGACGGGGGTACGACGAGCCCTTCCGTGACCTTGAGAGTCTTGTAAAAATCAAAATTTGACCATTTCTCTACTCGGGGTTGATATTTGCATGAATCTCCATATTTGCAAAATCTTTTAAAGGAAGAGTCGATAGATCCAGTGATAAATTAGAAATAAAAAGAGCAAGCAAGACGACAAAATAGTATGACAAATGCTGGCTAGTCGGCAAAGTAACCACTGCGTAAATGATGACAATCGGCAAAATATCCACTGCGTAAATAACGACTCTCTCTCTCTTTCTCTCTCTAGCAACTGGTATATCAAGATCTTACATAACAGTTTACATATGTGGTTTATATCAGTTTTTCTTAATGTGTTCATAAGCCCACTGCTTCTGCACTCATTATTAGTTTTAACACATGTAACAAGAATGCAATGTGCATCGGTGAGTTTCACCAATGGTTCCTCATAAGCTTAATATAAATGTATATCTTTTGCAATATACATTTCTGTATGAGGAGTTTCAACTAATCGTACGTTTCATAATAATATATAATAATTACACAGTATGAATTTTGCTTTAGTATCAATTTCCCACGTCATAAAAGAGTTAATTCAAATCAAGGTTCTGAAATTATTTTTTTCTTCTATGTAGAGATTTCTCGGCTTCAAAAAATTCTACAACACTTCATGATATCGAACGCATATTTTTGAACGCAATGCATTAAAATCTAGCAGGATCTTTGGGCTTTTATTTAACATGATATCGCCATTAGATATTCTTATTACTTGGAAAAATATGAAAAATATAAATTCAGACTATAGGGTACAAATGTAATTAATGTAACTATATGAACGCTATGATGACTGACATAGTTTTGTAATGCACAGTGAAAGGACCGAAGATATATTAATGAAATCTGGAATTTGAAGGTTTTTCTCAGACCGTGTGAGACATGACAGATAATTTCTTAAAGATCGCCGTCTCATCTGAGCTAACAGTTTGAGTCACACATTTATATATCCAGTCTCTCGATGGCTAATCGATATGATCAATATTGCAAACCTGTAGTTTAAAGACAACACTATATAAATCATGGCTTGTAAATTTGTCTTATCAGATATCTCATTACACTTAATATATATGATTTAGAAAATGTGGGGATATTTACAGTAAAGTTAGGTGAGCCATATGCATAAAGTAGTCGAACATCTGAACACCTTACCTAACTTTCCTTGCCAGCAGGTAACACACCACAATTTTCTTTGTCAGAGACAAAAACACCAACAATATTACAAGTCTGTTTCATTGCGCTACATGGTGTAAACCATTCGCTGGGAACGGTTGTCTCCGCGGGGGATGATGTTGACACGCGTAGCGCACAAAATTCTGGATAATAAGACACTCGACGAACGAAGACAATATATGTATAATCATTATAAGTAACATCCTCCTCATATAACATCGAAAAGTAGGATTAATCTTGGTCGCCAGAGAAAGTTAGGTAAGTTATTGTTTGATGTCCAAACTTGGCCTCTGTTACCTGATGCGGAAGACATTACAGACTGGCAATGTCTCAACATAATTTATGGGCTTCCTGGTAGCATGAAAGAGGAGGCAATTTTTCATCCATATTCCAAGTAACTCCTACTCTCTATTTTCCCTACTGAAAAAAAAATATCCACAGATGGATTTAACATCCATTGATTAATCTTTACTTCTAATATTCATTCAGGACAATGCCAGAGAAATGTGGTTTCATATCGACCTTGTAATAAGTGTTCGCGATCCTTGAGCACGACAGCACGGCCCTCACGTGCGATGTTTTGCTCTTTGACCTGTCCCTCGGAGGTCATACGGTCGTGCTCGAGCAGTTAAGTTACCCAATCAGAAGAACAAATAAAGTAAAGGATGGCGCACGGGTGTAAGCAGCTTATCTAGCGATTCTTTTTTTATCAGGGAAAAAACTCGTACCATAATCTTGCGAATGTTTCCTGTTACTGAAAACATAATCTCCACTCGTGTAAGACATAAGATAACGAGCCCCTGGGTTACATGGCATCATTTCTTTCCTTAATAAATCCTAAATTTAGTATTTTTGATATGTTTGGTCGTTACATTTATACCATACGTCCGCCACTGAGTGTCGAGAGTAGTAATTGACTTTACAAAACACTGAAGACGATAACATGTGAAAACGTGTACAGACTTCTCAGAACAAATATAAGCATGACATATACCAAAAGCCTCAGTCAAAGGATACGATATATGGTAAATGTTCTAGAAAGCAATGTTTCCTAATGCTGAGAAAAATTAGTCGCGTTACCCAAGGATCTTTTAATGAGACACAATGACAACATTCTCTCATGTGTATCGGATGTCCCTTTCTTAATGAAATCAACAGATATAGCTGTTGCAGGAGCAGTAAAGCATTTAATGTAAGCAAGCAACTGTTAAATTTTATAGAAATGACGCGTTGGCATCTCAGTGGCGAAGTCAGCTGGGTGATGACGTAACATTCCCCCACGTTACTCCATACCAGCCTAACCTAGAGCACCCTTAATTTCCAGAAATTCCCGCCAAGAAACGATGGTGAACATCTCTTCATCTGCAACTTAACACACAAGCAACACCTCGAACACATTCTCTTCCGTAAACACTACAACTTATTATGTAATTCCCCCAGTCCTTCCCTAACACACACCACATGGGCCTATGAATTTCTTTTAATCGAATATTCCCTAATGATAATATACACTGTGTTGTGATTAACGTCTTGCGAAAACCTATTATTTTCTTGATCACATCATGAACAATAATAAATAATCCTAGATCAAACTTTTTTCTCTTTTTCTAGGTGCATTTGTGAAATTATTCATCACCTTTTAAAAGAACACAAGTGTATATTTGCACATCGCACCGCCATCATTACTACGTTAAACATCTCTAGTAAACCACCTTCTAGGCTCTCACTACCCTCTTCACTCCCTCCCTCATCAAATACTTTCTCAAACTCCATCTCCTTTTTCATAACACGGTAAAACAACTTTGTTTAAGAAATACTTTGAATCGTGTGTGCAGAGGAAGACGCCACTCCCACAGACATGTAATAAAGAACTCTTTCTTCGAAAAGAATAACATGAATTTTTTGACGATTCAGAATTACTGGCTGCAGTATCATTGATATCTTCAAATGTGAACTAAAGGAACACCTTGTTTTACATCCATGACTCGAGCATTTGCGCCACCGTGCATAAATAATGAAAAAATATATATACATACATTCCTTAATCCATATACTTTTGCTGTCTGATCTTGGAACAACATCACAGAGCCAGGAGGCAGCATTTGAAACAACTTTAAGACAACACCATGAGCGACCACGAGGCCCCACCAAGGGCAAAGATAAACAGGCACCAAATATACAAGTCCTTCTGCTCTTCCAGTACCATCTTATCATCCTAACACATAGCCACCTCCACTAACGTATATCATTCATCATTGGATTACCATTAATCCTGCTTTTACAAAAACTCCCAAGGATGTATACATCTCACACACTTATGTTTACCAAACAGTCAGGCGGGTGTAGCCTAGCCCACTTGGTGACTTTAAAATACATTTCTATTTATCAAATAAAAAAAAGAACTTGAAACTGGCTAACCAAACACCGAAGACTTAAAAAATGACATTTGCATTTCAGTAAAAAAAAAAAAATCTTTCTTCAAACTAGCTAATAAACGCTGGACTTAAAAAAATACATTTCCATTTCCATACAAGTCTTCCCTTATTGACCAAAGGCAATAGTGCAATTAGAACACAATTACGTTAAACCACACCATTATCGTTAACATTCTCAAATAAAGAATGGACTGATGCTCCTCTTCGTCAGCACCATTAAAAAAAAAAGGGGGGGGGGGCCGGAGGTGGCGAATAAACAGCACTGCAATCTGGGACCAGGTTGGGTAATGGGTAAACGCACAGCGTATAGCGTATATTGACTCAATATAGTTCTAGAGTTTCTATGATTCTCGACTGTCATTCGAACATACCTGTAATGGAAAATACCACCACTGGACACTATCTGTATGACGCAGATATCTTTGGCGGTTGAGTAAAAGTGATGTAACCATCTCTTGTAAGCTTCCCTCCACGTTCTTCCATAGGCCCAGCTGATTACCAACTTCTCACACACCCAAGGTCTGGAGGACTGATCCTTCCCCGTTATGACCATCGTCAGTGGACCAAGGAATTACGTCTCTAGGCAATTTAACTCGACATGTCCCCTCCTAGGGTACAGTCCACTGATTCATATCAACATTGGTTATTGAAGACGTTCCCCTCAGGAACAGAAAATACCCTGCACTTTGTTTACCAGTGTGTGTAGCAACCTTGAATCTATCAGCTGACCCACGTGGACTTTGATTGGTCAGGCTGATGGGGGGATCGCCTCCCTCTCTACTCCTATTCCTCAGCTGACCCACGTGGCCTGTGATTGGTCAGATTAGGGGGTCTTGCCTTCCACGCTCCTCCCATCCTCAGATAACAGCTGAATACACTTTATTTGTTTCAACCTGTCTTATTCCACAATGTTTCGTACAGCCACGAATTTTCTATGGTATTACATGATCATATTATCTAACATTGCCTATGAACTCACTGAGTCGTACATGTGATCAATTTCAGATAGAATGACACTCAACAAATTTAAGGAGTAGCGTTACATAATGATTAAAGTTGCTGTGTTCCCTTAAAAAAACAGACTGTTCACTGATAAAAAGTAAAATTTGGTAATTGTGGCATGTCCCAGGGATGATGGGTAATGGCTCCCGAAACTATTAAAATCGAGGAGAGTTCGGAGAAGTCACAGAACATATAGTGTTCCCAAAGGAGTTGATTGCCGTGCTTGTCTTGGCCCAAGGCGCCTTTTGCAGGTGGTGCAAGTGTAAGAGTAACCTGAAGAACGCCATTTGAAGCTCCCGCTCGGGGTGCGCACGACGGTGGTCACGTGACCAGCCAAAGATATAAATACCGGGAACGCGCTAGCTCGGCCTCTTTTCCACTCAACGCATATACGAGAACGACACGATGCCCGAGTCCGCCTCGTACACAAATGGCTACCCTAGTAACGGTGCAAAGGAATGTGACGATTTGGAGACTTTTCTCTTCACTAGTGAGAGTGTAGGGGAGGGTCATCCAGGTAGGTGTCTTCGTAATTTGTACCTGGTTTGGGTGTGTGAGTGGAAACGGGAACGTTTTACCCGCCAGGATCCAGTCTGGTCAGTCGTCTCGGCAGTCTGCCAATATTTAGGACGTCCATTAGTTTTATCCCCTCCTTACGTACAGTGATCGCTCTGGTTGTATAAGTTCGAATCCGTAGACCCTGTTGACCTGACATTGTTTATATATATTTGTGTACCTGTCAACGCAATTGTGTGTAGACAAGAGAATCGTACGGCTGACAGCGGCAGTGGTGCCGTAGCATGAAGCTGTCTGCACAAACAAATGTCTAAAAATAAAGCAGACACACGTGGAAGCTTTAACACTGAGTCAGGGTGATATGGATACGGTCACATTATCTCCCCTTGCCCGTACAGTGCATGGAGTAAACCATGGCCAGATCGGAATGCGTCACGGGAGGGCAGTCAACATGATCTGCTTGGAATGCTTCCCTTGATATCGATTACACGTACATTAGATGCCCATGACGGAATTTGGCTGAAAAAGATAAGCATTTGGATCCTAGTAAACTTCCGCTCTTATCCGCCTGTATGTGTGTGTGTGTCTACGAACATTGTGTATGTGATTAATTAGAACAGTCCTGTAGGCAGGCGCTGCCTGGCTCGCCGCACCCGTAATTGGCAGTGCTTTGGTTACCTGTTTGTGGTGCGAGACTTGGCTACACTGACCAGCAATTCAGGTTATACCTCTCTGAATTAGAATATCCAACGCGTACATCCACAAGATCCTTTGATATCCTATCTTGACCGTTGACCTGATCTATGAATCAAAAGCCCAGGGCTTCAAATCTGAAATCATACATTCGTGTTGAAGCGGATCAGACTTTGTTCAAGGCAGAAAATGAAATCTTGCAGAAGTGCTTTCGTGTTTTCTGAATTACTTGATTGGGGACAGTTTACACAATTTTGCATGTGTTGGTAAAGTGTGGCGTCCCCTTGAGAATCGGGCCAACTGGGTCTCCATGATTTACTTAAATAGAAAATGGGACGTGTACTCTAGAATGTATTTTATGAAACACTTGTTCGAATAGTTTGGCAAAGTGATTAATGCAATTTGTTTTGTTGGGTTTGTTTTGACAATTAAGAATTTATTACATATAAATTTGTTTACTTTGTGTAGATATTTGGTTTCATGATTGTTTTTCCTTTTCAGACAAAATCTGTGATCAAGTTAGTGACGCCGTGCTCGACGCCCATCTAAGCCAGGATCCTGATGCTAAAGTAAGTTTGACCCAAATTTGATATGTAAATTTTGTTGATGTATGATACTTGCTGTTGATATTGGAGGCTTTTATATTTGTAATTGTAAATATGTATCTAAGGCATGGTGTTTTATACTTTGTATAACATTTACAGGTTGCCTGTGAAACATGTACAAAGACTGGAATGATTCTGATATGTGGGGAGATCACTTCCAAAGCTCAAGTGGACTACCAGAAGATTGTGCGTGACACAGTTAAGAAAATTGGTTATGACGACTCCTGCAAGGGTGAGTTTTGACTTGATTATAAATGCCTAAGTTGCAGGAGTTCGAATGATAACCCAGCCATCTTCGTCACCGTTGTCATTGAAATTAACAGTTGTGAACTTGTTTTAGGGTTGGTCATGTTCAAGCATTTGAATTATCTCCTTTTGTATAAGATATACAAGTCCCATGGAAGCACTAGCGAAAATTCCAGTATTGTGAATGGTGAAGGCTCGTACGTAATTGAAACTGAAAGGATATACCCTATTTTCAGACATAACCATATCAGATTGAAATTAACTTCAGAATCGCAAGGCCATACTTGCATAATTACCATGCAGAATTGTAGGCTTGAGGATGCACATGATTTTCTGACGGCACATCAAAACTTGTATAATATAATTTGGATAACTTGCAACTATGCTCTATTCAATTTGATACTTTCTCAATTTTGTACTGATATGGTCCCCTTTCTCATCATGAATGTCAAGAATTAATATTTATATATGTGACCATCACACCTACATAGTTCAGCAGTTTGTTGACATTAATACCTTATATATAGTTTAAGGTATAAATTTTCATGTTTTTTGGTATTGAAGAAATTTTTTATTGCACATGCAGTAGGGGCCCCATTCAGTGTAGTCTTAAGCTCGGTATTCCAGCTTTTGCCTGAAGAAAATTTAGTTTAAGAAATTCTGGGATGTTATGGTGAGAATGCAATTTCATTAGTTAGATGGATGGGTACTAGTTGAAGATGCTATAAGAGCTTTAGGTTGCACCTCTCTAGCACACCTTTTTCATTTCATAGTACCTATATACTGTAATCTTGTTCTCTGTACGGTAGAACCTTTGAAATCTAAACCCATGCAGACTTTAGAAGCTGTATTTTGTAAAGTATTTACATGTAAATGTGTGTTTCAGCATTCTTGGATGGTAATATACTGAAATCCTATTGCACTGCTATGGATATGTTTCAGGTTCAGTGACAATATATTTATTATATTAAATGATTATTTGATTTCAAAGGAGCTGCATGTAGTAATTACTAAAGTGCATGCTAAAGGTACTGATATTGAGCAATTGTACACAAAGCAATAGTTGTTCCCTGTACTCAGGCTTCGACTTCACGACGTGTAATCTCCTTGTTGCCATTGAGCAGCAGTCTCCAAATATTGCTGGAGGTGTTCATGTTAACAGAGAAGAGGAAGATGTTGGAGCGGGTGATCAGGTACTTATGTAATTCAATTTTCGCAACATTACATGCACCGTTGGTACTGGTGGTATTGGTGCTTTATTTGGTGGGCACAGTAGTATCTTCTTTAGGTGAAACTCCAGACTTTTTTCTTTTTAACCCAAGAGATCCTGGCTTTATATTCTTGGGAGTAGAATTTAGGCATGGTAAATTTACATTTTCAAGGATATAAGGCCAAAGTTAACCTCTTGTTTCTTATAAACTATGTAGCTGCTTTCTATCTAATGGGTTAATGTGTGTAGAACTCCTCCCTGCTGTGTTTTCTTGTACTATTAAGCTTATTAGGACAGGAAACATTTCTTAGTTACAACTGACACTTGTAAGATGTGTAAATTTGCTCACATGTGGTTGGGACTTTGCCTCCACACAGGCTTTGACTACAAGACTTGCAATGTTCTCCTGGCTCTGGAGCAACAGTGTGTGGAAATTGCTAAAGGGGTTCACATTGGGCGCAGCGAAGACGACATTGGGGCAGGAGATCAGGTGATATATTTATTAAGCTGTAGATAGATTTGTGTGTTTATTAATGTATGTGTATTACAAATAGCATATGTATATTTGGCAAAAAAAAATGATTCCTGAATACAGCTGAGAAAACTTCCTACATTTTTCCACGTGGTGCAGGAAAGATAAGTGAGGGGGGAGCTGTTACTCTATCCTTTCTGTATTCAAAAAGAAATACAGCAATACAAAAGAGCCAAGAGGATTTTACTGAGAAGGCTCTGTCATCTATTCCTGATGCCTTGCTAAGGAAATAGCAGTGAAATAAATGTAACAAATTATTCTATAGGACTTGCAGTTTTAAGGTAAACCTTTGCAAGACTGTTGAGAAAACCGTTGGAGAGTGCTTGTTATAGTTGCCATATTTATATTTTTTGTTGCTTCTTGGGAGTGGAGGATCTGTAAAATTAGATTTTATTTGGGTTGAAGAATAGAGTATGAGTGGTTCAAGTGTGAAGGATCTAGTGTTGCAGGGAATAGTGTCGAGCATATTGAAGCGAGATTGGAAATATTTTTGAGTTTTTGTGGTTGCTGGACAGCCAGTGATTAACTGTTCTGTATTGTTTGTAGCTTTACATATGTTTCTGACTGATGAATGACAAGGCATAGAATGCACATATTTTAGGAATACTAAGTGATACCATGTCTTTGTATTTTAGAATGGAGTGAATTGTTTATTAGGGATACTGTGATACCTTCCTGTCCAAGGAGTCCCTTTTGTCTTCTGTGATGTGCAACAGGCCAGTGTTTATGTCTTTTAGGTTGGAAAATTACGGCAAATTTGTTTGGTTTCTTCATTGTCGACAAGATGGGTCCTGTGAAAAAGATTGTGTTGAAGTGGAGTAGTGTCCAAATTCCTGGCAGGAAATCTTTTATATCACAATACATGTGCGTGTCCATGTGGGGCAGCTGAACTATTAGTGTTTGGTGTTTTACTGTGGTGATTGCATGAAGGGTCCTAGGATGTTATAAGTCTGAGCTTGTAGTAAGTTATTGTTAATGTGCAGTGTTGGTGGGAATGTACATCTTGTTTGCCTATGGAATGTAGTTTCAGATATCGGTACATCTTTTGGGTGTGGGTTAATGATAATCAGGAAGGCAGTTGTACATTGCTTGCCAGGTAATTTCTCTGTATTCATCTTGGATTGGGCTTGGCAGTGAATGGAGACATGGAAGTGGAAGCAAGTCATAGGGTGAGGGGAGGGGGTGACGGTTCTGGGAGTGATTAGGAATGGTTGTGTTTGAAGGCTCGAACATAAAAGAGTGAGAGGTGTGCAAAGAATAGTGAATTGGAACGATGTGGTAGACCTGGGTCGATGTTCTGTGAATGCATGTGAAACGTCTGTTGGGCCTGGATGTGGATAGGGAGTTGTGGTTTGGGTGCATTATACATGACAGCTACACTGAGTGTGATTGAATGTGGCCTTCACGTTTTTCTGGCAGTACCTCGCTGAAGCTGTGGGTAGTGATGCTGTTTCCTGTGGGGCAGGGTAGTGACAGGAATGGATGAAGGCAAGTAAGTATATGTACATGTGTAT
>JAUUDZ010466402.1:0-11997 GCA_032361705.1 Panulirus versicolor
AACTTCGCCGGCATGCTCAACAAGTCCAGTGTGAATCCCCTCTTCTCTATCTGGGGCTCCGTGTTTGCCAAGGCCAACGCTGTGTACAACCCCATCGTGTACGCCATCAGCCATCCTAAGTACCGCGCCGCTCTCGAGAAGAAGCTGCCTTGCCTGGCCTGCCAAGGTGAACCCAGAGATGACGCGGAATCCAGCAATACTGCTGGTACTTCCCAAGTTGCTGAGAAGCCCGAAGGCGCATAAGGACAACAGAAGATATTGGTTGGTTATGCAAATAAGAGTAGAGTCTTTGTAGGTAACTCATGTCTCTCCCTCTTCCCTCTGTCAAGCCTTGGTCACATTAAACCTTGCAATATAAAACTGTTTTCCTTCCTTAACTCCAGATTAGACCGTAAGCGCTCACGCTTACAGTGTAACTTGAAGATATCTGTAGACTCTGATATAAAATTGACAAAAGAAAAATTTAAGATGTTCATTATGAAACGAAAATGACTGTGTTGCGAACATAATCAGTAACTACCACGTGATCTCATAATATAAAAAAAGAGACCTAATCAACATGTTGCTCAATGGCAAATCGACACCTAAAAAAATATTTCAATATTGGCCATATATATATATATATATATATATATATTTTTTTTTTTTCTTTTCTTTCATACTATTCGCCATTTCCCGCATTAGCGAGGTAGCTCCATGAACAGAGGACTGTGCCTTAGAGGGAACATCCTCACCTGGCCCCTTCTGTTCCTTCTTTTGGAAAATTTAAAAAAAAAAAAAAAAAAAAATGAGGGGGGAGGATTTCCAGCCCCCTGCTCCCTCCCCTTTTAGTCACCTTCTACGACATGCAGGGAATACATGGACTCTTTAACTCCGTACTACAGCAACTCCTTTACCATAGATATCACTCTTTTCACTCTTGTCCTCTGACTTTACTCCCTAAACATCCCTGAATCATTTTACCATTTTTCCTTCAACTTAGTGTCCCTCATATCCAGAACATCCAAGTTTTTCTCATCAATCATAGCATCTAGGGTGAATCTTTCACCACTTCTCCATTAGTGAGAGTAGAATCGAATGCCTCCTGTCTCATTATTTCTCCAGGCATCAGCTCCCTGTCCAGTGTGATGTTGCTGCTATTGCCCTGTTCTACAGATAACATTTTGGCCAATGCTCTTGTGAGCTGTATGTGTATGTCCCTGTCACCAAAGCTTGGACCGATAGTATTATTTTGACTGCTGCTTCCCAGAGTTTTTCTGTGGAAATGAGCCACATGAGGCTTGACTGTTATGATACCTCCTTCTCTTGAACAGTGAAATTATGGAATTCTGTTCTTTGTCTTTCCTTCCTCCTGTAACCTTTCTGCTGTTAACAGTCTGGTCTACAAGCGATTTTAGAGCCCACGTTACTTTCTTTGTTCTTTTTCTCTTTACTTTTCTCCAGAGGTGGCCTTGACTGGAGTATGTTTGGTCATAGTCATGTTTGTCACAGTAAAAAAGTCAGATCTCCATACATTTCATCCTGATTGCAACCTTGCTCGACACTTTTTTTTCCTTTTCTCTGTTTTTTTAGGTAGTGATAATAGAAAGAGGGGAGAGTTTCAAGCCCCCCACTCCTGCTCCTATTAGCCACTCTTATGGCATGCAGGAGATATATGGGTAAAATTCATACTCCCTACTCCCAGGATACTATATTCAGGAAAAAAGATGCATGGCTTATACTGATTGCTTTATTGATATCATTCATTCTGCAAAATACCAATAGGTTATAAATGTACTATAGATGATTTTTTTCAATATCATCCAGTTTACATATGAAGCAGTGAGTTAATATCAAAGATTAGGTTGTTAAGTAGTAAGCAATCTACCTGCAACAACAGCTGACTAATACTGCATTTAATCAGTCGTCCCAGCTTTTATATGCCATTATGTAGACTTTTTTGGCAGTATTGGGTACATTGTAGAGATGACAGGATTTGTGCAGAGCAAAGGAAGATATCATAGTGTATGAGAAGAATAGGTAGAAACTTTGGAAGAGTGGAAGGTAATCGGCATAAGATTACAGTGCATTAGGCAAGAGTAGAAAAACAGAATTAAGTTATAAATGATATATGTACCATCAGATGATCAGAAATGGATGACAGAATTTTGGATTAAGATTTATTGGATGTGTCATTCTGTAAAAGAAGAGAAAATAATTGTCTTGTTGAGCAATATGATGACAGTCGAAAAGAAGTTTGCTGAGTGCTGCTGTTGATGGCTTAGGTGTTTAAGGAGCCTGTTGAAATGGAGAGATTCTACAGAATGCACACAGTTCAAGCACTTTCTTTTTTTTCAGATTTGTGCATGTTTATGAGTGGTTTAAAGCAAATGGCTGGGAAAAGGCATTGTTAGACCATGTAGTTCTGGTCTGTTGATTGAAGTGGGTGAGAGAAGAGTGAAAAAATCTTGAGTATATTATCATTAGAAAATAATTTGGAGGAGACTATTTAGAAAGTCTCATAAAAATACTGAGAAGAATGTGGAAGAGAAATGCAGAGGTTAGATATGATTTAAAAGTTAGGGTAACACTCTAAACTTGCAAAATTCTATATTGATATGAAAAAGAATCAAAATTATTTTTATTTACAGAATCAGTCTATAATGTATACTATTGGAGAGAATATATGAAAGAAAAAATTTGCTTTTCTCTTTGTTGGTATGGGAAGGTGTTGAATGGGTAGGGAAGGGTCTGGGTTGGCATCATGGAGGTTCTTATCTTTGTAAGCATGTGATACTTGTGTTTTTCCATGTGAAATTTCATTCTGTACATATCTACTAACATTACATACTTTACCATTTTTTCTGAGTGTAATTTCATTCTGCATGAATTTGCCAACACCGCGTACCTTATGGTTTTTCTAAGTGTGATTTTGATCTTCAGAAATCTGCTAACATTACATTTTTATGTTTTTTCCAAGTATGATTTCATTCTACTTACATCTACAAACATTACATACTTTATGTTTTTTTTCGAGGCATGATTTCATAGCATATATATGTAACATTTATGTATTTTATGCTAATGCATATTTGTATAGATTATATGTATTATTTATTTGTTTACATAAGATTTGAACAGGCAAAACTTGATTCACATTGATAAATGAACAAATAACCATATTTTCATCGAAAATATCAGCACCAGTGCTGATAGAAATTTATTCTTTTATTCTAAAAATGAGTACAGTTATGGGTATTTAAATCTAGCATCACTCAAAGATGATATATGTACACTCTCTCTGATGATCTCTGGGTAACTGAGATAAGTGGTATTTTCCCACCTGTAGCCAGCTGCATTATGTGATTCCCCAGTAGGTCTGATTGATTTCTTCATAATTATTTCTGTCCTATATTCCTTTCACCCAAGATGGCCATGATTATAACTGTGCCATGTTGGTCATTATAAAAGGAAAAGTGAGAAAAGATTGTTTAATGCAGGGGGAGAAGAAAATAAAGGATTTTTGATGCAAGTCTTTTCTTTCATATTAGCTGAGATGGCTCTTTAAGTCAGAGGATGTGGACAGGAGATAGTAAGGATATTTTGATTGTTATATCAATTTCAGGCTCAGAGGAAGACTGATCACTCAAATTGTTTTAGGTTGCTGAGTATGGAGTAGTAAGGAAGGCATTGAAAATGGTAAAGTGTGTAAGGCAGTGGGGTAGATGATATAACCGAATAAATGTTGAAAGGAGGTAATTGAGGTGCTCCTCAATTGTTTTCATGCAACCTTCTTGTAAACATGGAAGTTAGGCATTGGGCCATAGATATTAGTCAATGTAATAATGTAATTGAACATGTTTGTAGGAAAATGCATTTAGAATTATTTTGAAATGAAGGGGAATTAGTTTACTAGGAGTGAGAGGCAAGGCATATGGCAGAGTGGTATTTGACAGAAGTAAAATGATCATGTATGATAAAGTAAGATTTGAAGAGGAGGAAATCTAAAGGATACGGCTGTGTTGATGAAATAGATCATGAGATTGATCGTTGAGAAAATGCTGTGAAAGTAGAAGTTTGCTGGCTGCAACTATTGTGGATCTGGGAACAGCATATGATAGAAATGATGAAAAGTAATTATGGAATGTACCAAGGATGTTTGGAGTGTAAGCAGTGAATAAAATAGTAATTTTTTTTTTTATGTGAAGAACCAGGACACTTGAAGTGGTTGGCAGAAACCATGGAACGGTCTGTGGGGTCTAGTTGTGGAGATGAAGCTTTGGTTTTGGTGCTTTGCTTATAACAGTTAGAAAGTGGATGTGAGTGAATGCGACCTTTCTTCGACTTTTTCTGGTACTACCTCACTAATTTGGGAAACAATGAACTAGTACGAAACAAAATGAAGTTAAGACCTTATTATGTGGTAGAGCAAACAATTAAATGAGTGTTTTTTTTTGAAGTTGAGTTAAAACAAGGATGTCATATCTTCTCATGTATTGTGTTTCTCTACAAAAATGATTAGGTTATGGTAGGTGTTATAGGCATATGAGTAAGATAGAAAAATGGAAAGGAGTAGAGGATCACAATGGTGTTTAGTATTGATTATACTTTATCATACTTTGTCAGTTGATGAAAATGCAGAAAAGCTATCAAACTTTGTGACATAAATAATAAAAAGATGCAGGGACAGGATTGTTTGGAAAAATATTATACTTTGTCAGTTGGTAAAAATGCAGAAAAGCTATCAGACTTTGTGACATAAATAATAAAAAGATGCAGGGACAGGATTGTTTGGAAAAATTTGTCCGAGAAGGAATTGAAATTTGTAATATCATTAAGAAGTTGACAGTGAATGCTGCCAAAAGCAGAGTTATTATATGTAAAAGGGGAGATGTGGAATCTGAAAGGAGGATGAGGAGTGAGTGGTTGGAGAAAGTTTAGAGATTCAGATATTTGAAAATTTGGGGAGAATAATCAGTCAATATGAGGCAAGTGGCTAGAGCTTTGTGTGCTATTATTCAATGGTAAGAATATGAGTTTGGAAGTTTGTAGGTGCCTTATTAGAAGGATAATAGTTTGTCTCTCCTAGAGTATGCAAGTGAATGTAGGAATGTAATGGGGGAATGACAAGAGAGAGAAGAATGGAAAGAGAAATGAAGATTTATGAGAAATATGTTAAATAGAGGAAGGAGTTGTGGAAAAAAATCATATTGGAATTTTTGTAACTGAATAGCACATACATTGGATGCAAGCAAGTCTGAAAGTTAATAGGGAAACTGTAAGTGACTAGAATGGAGGGTAATGCACGACCCAGGGTGAGTTGGATGGCTTACATAAGTGTAGGGGGATGACAGATGTAAGCATGCAGAAGTGTATGGATTTTACATGATAAAGATTTTGCATGGGATGCCTTATTGAATGCTAGGAAATGGACATATTGAATATGTTATTTAGGGTTTTCAATATCCTTAGAATTAGCAGTGTTTACATTTTACTTGAACTAAGGGAGTTGAATAACAGGGAAAGAATAACAATTGAATTGCCTTATAACAGGGAAGAAAGTGATGTTCACAATAGTTTGGTTGAGACTGTTCTTGTTGCATTCTGCGTGAACTTGGATGAGTTTAATGCAGTTGTATTGAGCTGTAGTTTGAGGTTGAGGGATCTCCAGTAGGAAGAGGCTACTGTGGTGATGTTGGTGCAGTAACCTCTGGAATTGTTGGATGAGGTGTGAATGATAATTTGAGAGAGTTGAGAGGACCATTGTATTGGATGCCTCGTTAGGTGGTTTAAGGACTGAAGATGATCTTGCATGCCCTTTTCTGCACTTTTTTAGCAGCCCCTGTTGTGTGATGGATGAGGGGAAGATCAACTGAGGGGGTGGAAGGGAAGTAAGTTTGGAATGAATGAAACTTGTGTGAACATACTTATGTTCAGGGGCATGGACATCAAATGTCTTGACTCTCTAAGACTTCAAAAAACAGATAGCTAGAGGATTTGTTAATGGTACTGCTGTGTTCCTTCCAGCTTAGCTTTTCATCTAAAGTAACACAGAAAGGCTTGGAGGACTGAATAACCAGGAGGAAGGTGGGGCTTAGTGAGACTCCCGAGGGTGGAATTGGAATAGGGCTAATCAATAAGGATGTTGTTGGCTCTGATCTAATTTTGGTGGCTGGTAAGGGTATTACAGAGGGTGAGGTAGCCGAGACAGCTGGTAGACGACTTCACTTACGAAATTTATGAAATGCCAAGTCTGTCACCTGTATCTCTGAGAAGTATTTCAATTTTTGTAAAAGCATACTCTGATGGCCTGGACAGATCACTGAACTTCTATGAAGGATTAGTATATTAGAAAAGTCCTTAAAACATAGTATTCTGTGTTTTAGTGTGCTTAGATAATAACATTTGTGTGTGTACATTTACTTTAAATATCCATCTCAGAAATGGAAAGAACCACTATGAATATCCTTGTAGGGGCTCACATGCATATGTGGACCTTCCCTGATAAAAGTTAAAGAAATCTGAAAATTTGAAGTGGTCCATATATGAATTTTTGAATTGATGATATTAATCAGTGCCCTTCACAAAAATATATTGAATAGAGTTTTGATTATGTTTATGAAAAAGTTTGAGTGGATAGAACTGGCAGAATGCATACATCAACCATTTAGAATTATCATGAGTAACAGTGTTTCTATTCACAAAGAATGCAAGATTTCCAATGAATGGTAATACAAATCATGGACGTCTTTAGTTTCATAATCTTTGTGATTCAAGTGTAATTGTGGTTTTACCTCTTTTAAAACCTAAGGATACATCTTTTCAGAATAATTTTCTATTTGTATCTCAAATGTATTCCCTGTGGTTCTTGCTTTTGTGAATATTTAGGACAACATTTTTTTCTTTTAAGAGTTATTTGGATAACTCCTGCAATTTGATACATTTTCTTTACTACCTCATTACTATTGAATTTGCATGTCATTTTTTGGAGTCTAACAACACAGCTTTGCAATGAAAATGTCTTATTTCAAAGAATTGCTTAGGATTTTCATAGAAGTTTTTCTTAAATGAAGTAACAAGATAGAGATGCATTATTCATAAGACTTTTTTTGTAAGATATATGCAGAGTGGTTCTTTACCTATGTAGTAAAAGAAACTGTGCAAAAGCGTGTGAAAAAGCCAAAGTTGAGAGACAGAGACGGACCTTTTCGGAGAATATCTGGTCTCTGTATTTCTGCTGCATGTTAATGGAGTATTTCAGTATGGATTCACAGTGTAGTGTTTCAGTATGGATACACAGAGTAGTGTTTCATTATGGATACGCAGAGCAGTACCTTGTAGAACCCTGGCTGATACAACTTAGATTTTGAGTATTAAAGGATATCAGTATAACTGGAGGCAAGTTCAGGTTGGGAAAGTTTCGAATTTGTGGATTATAAAAATCATCATATGATATGCAATCCATTTTCATTAGCTTCCTGTACCCCAAGGTTGCTGTGATTCTAAATTTCTATAGGAGGCTCAACAGGTTTTGATGCATGCTCTGTTTTGCTCCAGAGCCAATCAACCACTGATTTGTTTAACTAAGAAGTTGTCATGTGTAGAGAAACTTAAATCTATCATATGCAATTTCTAAATGCTGAATATCATACTTGACTTTGGACAACATCTAGATTAGTGGAATGCATATGTGCAATCAGCCATGTAGCGTATGATATTGAAACAGAGTGAATGTGTAAATTTATTGTCCTTTGTAATCAAAAGCATGTAAATATATGTTTTTAAAGGCTAATGGAATGATTGAGAGCTATGATAGGGGAATATGTGTGACTTTGAGAAGGGTAGTCTGCAGAAATGTGAAAAGATTGTGGTATGTAGCAAAGAAGGAGTCGTGTGTGGAGAAACCTAAGTTTATCATATGCTATTTCTTAATGCTGAATATCATACTGGACTTTTGACAGCATCTTGATGAATGTAATGCATATGTGCAATCAGCCATGTATCTAATATTACTGAAATGGAGTGAATGTGTAATTCTATTGTCCTTTGTAATAAAAATCATGTGAGATATATGTGTTTAAAGCTGATGGAATGATGGAGGGTTTTGGTAAGGGAATGTGTGTGACTTTGACTAGGGTAATATGCAGAAATGTGGAAAGATTATGGTATGTAGCAAAGGTATTGTGATGACCTCGGAGAAGGCAAATAAAGGTCATGGTGCATGATATATGTTCATTCTGACCCATTCAACCAACAGGAGAAGCATACAGATAACTAGGAGCACAATGTGTATGGTTGACATTCTTTTAAATCCACCTTTCTGACAATGGAAGAATGCAAACAGAATATAATTATTTAGAAACTATCATTTGAAGTATTTTGGTTACTGAAAGTAGTGTGATTTATATGCTGTTTGAAGAAATGAGGAATTTTGTTATATTTCATTTGACTATACATTACATTATCATTTTCAGTAATACCATTGCATGTTCATGGTTATCTTTTGATCTTGAATTTTTAGAAAGGACTTCTTCAGTGATCGCTGAATGCTTGTCTAAAAATTCTCGCATCGATTCATTAGCCAAGGGACTGTAGATAGGAATTTGCACTTCAGTAGAAATGCTCTATCCACTGTTAATTGCATGATGTGAGAGGTAAATGCATTTGGTTTTATGTGATGATATGGGTTTTGTGTGAAGGCAAGGTATTCCAAAACCTCTTGATTTTTTAGAAATATAAAAGTATAAAAGAAAAGTTAAAATATAATTAAGAAGTCTATAAAGGAATAACAAATTATTTAACCCTAGTTAGTTATACATTTTCTGAGAGGGAATCTTTACCACAGGATAAGTCATTGTACTTTCCAGAATTTACCTGATACTTCTATTATTTATACAAATGGCATTATGAAGTTTGAAATTTACCAATTGTTTTCCTAACAAAAGAACCTTCCCATGATGCAATGTACATTATACATGTTGGATATTTGCTTATATAATGAAATTGAAATTTGTTTTGTGACTAGATAGTTCTGTCATGTTTCTGCTTCTGCTCTGAATATCTAGTAATATACGATGATTTGTGAAAGAATGTTGCTTTGATGATTATTTGATAATGGTAATATTTTCCCCAACTGGACGCCACTCTCTGAGGACTTTTGAGGTAAATTTTTTTTATGTATACTGTCTGTATAGTCTAATTCATAACTGGTTGATAGCTTAGATGATTCTTAAAATGTAATTTGCATTGGATAAAGAATGTTGATTAAACTGCAGAAGTTTTATATTAAACTTGCTCCTTTACTCTTTGTTCAGAGGTGATGTAAGAACTGATACATGTCGATTCAGCTTATGCAGCGGTTACAGTGAAGTATCTTTTAGTTGTAATATTTTACTTTTATGCATTGACTGCCAGCTTTTTATGATTAATATTTTGTGTAAGGATGAAAGTGTTTGAGTTTTCTATTTCTGAATTAGGTTTTCTACTGATAATTCATGTTTCCATCTCTTTTTGTATTCCTAGTCTCGGAATCATTTTTACTCTCATGATCCCCTTGTTCAGAGATTTGATTTTGTTTCCCTTTCCTTGTCTTCCTTCTCTCTTATTTTATTGTACACTGCTTTCTTCTGTTTTCCTTTTTATACTCATCTCCTTCACCTTTTTGCTTGTAATTGCAGCTCCTTCCTTTCTGTGTTTTTTACCCTTTTCCCTTACCTTCTCTTATTTTCCTTTATCCCTTTCACTTCATCCTGCTTCTAGCACCTCCCTTCTTTTTTTCCTCACCTCTTTGTATCCCACCTACCTTCCCATTTTACTTTCTACTCTCTTCCTATTTTTTCTCCTCTCTCTTCTTTTCATTCCTCATTTTTATCTTCTCTTTCCAGCATTTCCAACCCTTCCATCATTTTTCCTCCTCTTTCCCTTCCTTTGTTTTCTTTCTTCATTTTCTCATCTCTTTGTTTCTCATCTTTCTCCATCCCTTCTTTTCCCTCATCCCATATTTTCCTCCTCCATCCTTCACCATTCCCTCATCTTTCTTATACCACCACTGCCGTTTCCTTCTCTCATTCTCCATCACCTTCTCTCTTTCCCTTTGACTATTCCAACTGTTCCTGCTCCTGCCTTGCATTCTTCTGTATCTCCTTCTCCTTCCTTCTTTTCCTTCTTCCTGTCTTCTTGCACCACTCTTTTTCCCTTATTTCCATTTCCTGTTTCTTTGCCTTCTACACTTCCTCAGATTTTTTTTTCTTTTTTTATATGATCCCAGACCGTTGAATAATGCTCTTTTCTCTTACAGGGAGTATGTGAAGGATGCCCGTGAGGAGCGGCGAGCATGGCTTAAGAAAGTCAAGTCATCATGAGAAATCACACATGCTGTCGACAGTATATTTGTTGCACATGTTTATACAAATGTTTGTAAGGGGTTTTACACATACACTAATATCTTTTCATATTCATTTCTATGCATATTTTTGTTGATACATATTTATATAAATGAATTGCTCATAATTTTTGGGAAACATGATACTAGGGATCCAGCTGAAGCATGTGGTCTCTGATACTTATTCATGGACTCTTATGCTCATGCCAGTGAACACATTCTCATCCCATTCATGCTAGTTGACACATACTCAGACACACTAAGCGTTACATACATCATTTATATAGGGATTTTCGGTGATGCAGATTTGAGCTCAGAAGTGAGGCTCATATGAGATGTAATAAGTACATAGCTTTGGCAAGGTACTTAGCATGCAAGAGCTCCTTTTGCTCCTTATATTAATAGTATAAAATGCTGTAGATTATATTTCACATGTGAACCATCATGAATATCATAATTGGTTCCTGCCAAAATACCAATGTGCAAAATATTTTCCCTAACAGGACTGATAAACAAGTAGATGCCACTTGTGATGTACAATATTTGTAAACCTTGCTCACTTGTGGGAACCCATAGATTTTTTATTGACATTCTTCGTTCTGTAATGATATATTGTAAAATGAGGATATACCTGATTTGTTTAGTTAGAGTAAATACTTGTACTACAGCAAAGTTTTTTGTAGTGACAGAAGATTTTATAGAATTCATGTTTATATAACTTTTTCTATGATTGTTAATTGCAGAAAGTACAATCATATACCATATCTATTGATCTTGTGCTGAACATCAGAAGCACAGTCCAAAATTAGTTTTTCTTATAGAATGTTGGCAGTCATAAATGGAACAAATGAACTGTGAATGCATAATAGATTTTCTTCATGAAAAGTCAGGCATTATCTACAAAAAAAATTTAACCACTGATACATTGCTAAATGAATTTCAAAAAGGAATTCTACAGATATGGTATGAAAGGTGGTTAGGTTTACCACTTAATATATATGAGTAATAAGCTTTATCAGTAACATTATGAGGATAATGGTGCCTGCAAATGTCCTAATAAGACAAACAAATGACATTTATAAATGCCGCTGCATGGCTTAGATTGATTTAGAGCCATTATGCCATTTGGTGATAATGGCTAACTTAAACAGAGAGATAATTATTGTGAATGATCATATATCAGTCTCACATTGACATCACAAATAAATGTTTGGCTTTTTCAAGACAAATGCTGTAGATTACTTTTCATGCAATATCCTGAATGTTTGCCTCCACTTAGACAGATGATGGTATTTTCACTTGGATATGATGTTTTAGATCTCACTACCTAATTTGTATTCTGTTAGGGAAATTTTGTAGTACTTAAAATATTGCTAAAGGGATTAATTTTGTGTCCAGCATGTAAAACCTTACACTATTGTTGAATGATTGAATTATATATGTATATATATATATATATATATATATATATATATATCCAGGATTCCCAATCCAGGGGTTCCTGCAGCTTCAAGGCTGTGCTTCACTCAGGAGCAGGGTCAGGATGGACTTGTTTGAAGCAAGAAGTTCTTTGATGAGACTCTACTCTCCTTCATCCAAAGGTAGCTCTTCACTCTTGGTGTAACATCAAGCAGGTG
>JAUUDZ010466413.1:0-11997 GCA_032361705.1 Panulirus versicolor
CCCAATCTGATGCTCTGTACATGCCTTCACCCTCTCAATCAATACCCTCCCATATAATTTCCCAGGAATACTCAACACACTTATACCTCTGTAATTTGAGCACTCACCTTTGTCCCCTTTGCCTTTGTACAATGGCCTCAATAGGACCAAGTGGTCTGTTGCTGTTTAAGTTTCTTTGTACATGCATGATTTTTCAAGTTAGGAAACTGAGTGGCTTTTAGCTAGATTCAGAAGACCATGCAGAAATTATCCTGAATGTTGTGACAGTGATGATCTGTCTTTAGATGTGGTGGAGAGAATTTCTGTGGACACTGACTCTTTCAGCATCAAGAGTGAAGATAAGGCAGGAAATGGTTCTATGGCAGAATTGGTAGTGGTGTTGCCTGTGCCCACCTGACCTTGACAAAGCTGCATCTGACTGGTACAGCTGTAAAGTAATTTCACAAACCTTTATAGGTTTGCTGTTATGATAAAATAATCAGTGAATGGCATTCCAGCAAGAAACAAAATACTTTATTTGATAAAAGATAATAATAATCAGTGAACAATATTTTGGTGTGGGCAAGTAAATAATAAAACATATGTAGAGGCAAATCACTATAGCCTTACTCTTGCATTTCTTAGTGCTGAAATATCTACATATCTCTTCATGTTGTTACAATGAAAGTAGATGAGGAAATTATTTCTGAAGTATTTTATTCCATTGTTATGTGGATATCTTTGAAAACGTAAGGTTAAATATCTTTTCTAAAGAACTCCAAAGACTTGAGTTTTGAGAGTTGAATAGGATAACTTAGTGGGATGTTAAGGAGTCAAGGAATCATTATCAGTCAGTTTTCTTTTCAATGACTAAGTTGGTGATGGCATTGTTTAGTTAGATTTATTCTTCAATTCCTATTGATGTTGAGTGGATTTCTGTGAACTTTCTTTGCTTTAAGGTCTGAAACTTGTACAAGGTATTTTGGGTTATAAAGTTATCTATATCCTTATGACATATGGGTCTTGCTAGCTTGGTTAGTGATAAATGATGAAGTTTCATGGGATATGGTATAGGGATGGAAAATCATCTAAAATGAAGTTCTGGAACTGGGATTCTATGTACTGTCTGAAAGCTAAAGCTTTACTTTTTGGGGGGAAGGGAAGGGCTATGTGTGTGTGTGTGTGTGTGTGTGGGGGGGGGGGGGGGTGAGTTAGGTGAAGTGTTAAAAGATTGGGTAATTGGTCAGAATATGTGTTGTATGTACCATGTGGTCCTTGTATGTACTGCTGGTCTGGAGGAGGTAGGTTGGAAATCTGGTTGGCTGGCTGTATAGGGTATGTTGAAAGAATGCAGCTGGTAAATGAGAAGGTCACCTTAGGAATCTTGGGTGTGTTGAGCCATGCAGGATAAAAGGCACTGAAATTGCCACATTCATAGATATTGGGTGTGTTTGTCAGGATCTGTAGCTGGGAGTGTAACTATCATGGGAGGGGTAGGGGAAATATGGTGCTAAGCTGTAGTAAGTACATGACATTTCACTATGTGTGATCTGTTTCATGCAATTAAGTGGTGTCAGTGAACAGGATTTTGAGGTGTATAAGTATCATGAGTCTTGTCCATGCTGTGTCTTGTCTATGGGCTGTGTAGTTATAGAAAGGAGGAAAGTGGATATGGGTTACATGCATGCTGTGTTCTTTAGAGCTGATTGATAACTGTTGTGACCACTGACTCTTTTCAGGCTATTTGTGCAAGCAGAAAAGTACAAAAACAGGGATTAATGTGATAGGGAGTAAAAAAGCAAACAGATGATGAATGCCCATAAGCTTTACATGTAATCAAGGTGTAGACAATGTTAGTCATGAACCTGATGAAAAAATATCTATCAAGATAAATCTAAATTGGATCTATAGCACTGCTTTCAACCACTCTAACTGGTAAATCATTCCATACATAACTAATCCCACTGAATAGTGATTCGACACATTCAAATACAGTAAAACATTTGCCCATAAGCCTGAATTCATTACTATGAGTGAAATCAAATAAATCTAGCCTTAAACTGCTTCTTCAAATGATTAATCAAAACCTTTGATGGGCCTGAAAACCTGTCTCAAATCAACTTTTAACCTTCTCTTTCTATGCTAAATGAGCTCAAGTCATTAAGTTGGCTCTCAGATTAGTTTCTCTGTTCAGTAAGCATCTTGAATGCTCACATTGCACTCTCTCTTGTCTATCAGATTTATCTTTTTTATGAATAGTGATAAAAATAAATTGTTTAGTACATGAGAAGTAGTAAGGTTAGTTTGTGCAAACCAGTTGAAAAAAGTACTTTCTTTTTTAGATCATCAGAGCTTTTGATAAGCCTTTGCTTTCAGCGCTTGTGCATGAATGGCAATTCCAGAGCACTGAGTAGTCCTTTATGAAAGGGAGTGATACCACTGAAGACTGTCACAAAATCTGACAAAGTAGTGTTTTCTAATGTTGGAGGTAGGCATTGTGGATTGGACAGATACACTTTAGTGGCTAAGGTTGGGGTTCATCCCAGTGACTTGCACTGACAGATATAGAATAATCAGGATATCACCCCCCAGTGGTGAACAAATGTAACCAGAAACAATCTGAGGCTGCCCTCCAGGCAGGACTGAGGAGAAGTGTGTTTTTGTTGGGAAAGAGGCATGCTGCTGAAGGAGGTCTAGGCAGACATACATCATCTGAGGCTATTGGCTCCCATTTGTAGAGCCACAGTTGTTTGTCCCTTTCATGTCTTCCTACTCTTCACAGTACTGCCATATATGTATACATGCTTGTGTGTGTGTAAATACCTACTTGTACCATATGTGTACAGTTCTACACTTATGGAGACCCATTCCTTGAACTTCCTTTACCATTAGGTAGGGTTTTACACATCTATACTTCTGGGATTAAGTCTCATCATTTAGTTTAATTCCACCCATCCACCAACAATACACTGAAACAGTACTTCTTCATGTACTTTCTAACATGAGTTCTGTCTAACTTCCTGTGAACTCTGATTACTCTGTCCCTGCATCTCAAGAGGAACTGTTTATTGTCATCATCATCTAACTGATCTAGAAACTTGAAAATTGTGATGAGGTCACTCATATCTTTTCTATAAGTTGAGCAACTCTGTAACCCTCATCCTCTAACTGTAGCTCAGTTCTCTCAATTCAAGTACCATCTTGGTTGCCCTTTTCTAGGGTCAATTATATCATTTATGCAGTAAACACTTATGAAGTACAATCCAGTTTTGGTTTAATATACTATTGCTGTGAGTTAACCATTATCCTTACACTTAACTGTGATTCTAAGGTTTGCCAGTAGAAAATTTGCCTCCTACACAATTCTGATGAGAACAACTGCTGACAGGTTCAATGTTGAATTTTAGACCTCTTTCACATACAGAATCCTGGAGCTTATTGCCCACCAGGTAATAATCATGCCATGATCTTTCATGGTGGTGCATCTTCCCTAAATTTCATCAATTATTTATCACACTAATTTTGGAGACTGTCTAGTGTCCCTATAAGCTAATGCAATCATCAATGTTTTATCAACTTGACTCATGACTTTAGCATCATCTGAAAGGCAGGTTTAGGTAAGTCTTGTCCAACAGGCAAGTCATCTAAATGTACCAAGAACAATGGACCTAAGACCATGCCCTGCAACATGATACTATGACCCCTGACCCCATTCTGAGAATGCTTCTATACTTAGCCTCCTTTCCTCTCTTTCACTAAGGTAATCCACCCAGCTTCTTGATTAACCTGGAAGTCCAGAAATATACAGTTTACCCATCCATCTCTTTGAGTAAAATGGGAACTCAATCTGTCATTACAGTTTAAGAAATTCATAGTACATGGTTTCCTTTCCCTGAATCTGCATTGTCTCCTGGTTAAGTAGTTTCTCCTTTACAAGTCGTCATCCATTTGCTTTCAGATAATCTTTTAAGTGCTTTACAGATAATAATTGTTAGGGATACTGGTCTGTAATTCAATGCAATGCAATTTCTTGATCACTTTTCTTGAAGACAGAAGTATATTACTAGCCCTCTTGCACCCCTTTGGAACTATGCTTTCCTCTACTGTCAAATTGAACATTATGAGTACACAGCAAATTTCTAAGCACATTCCTTCAGGACTTATGGAGTGACTTCAACAGGATCAAGAGCCTTATATGCTTAACAGCCTGGATATGTCTTTTCTATCAACTTCAATATCTCTCAGGATTTTGCCCCATCTTAACTTACTGGTGTTGGGGCAACAGTGGTCATCAATGTGAAAAACTTTCAAACTGACAATTCAACTACTTAAATGTTTCTTCATCCTCAGTAGCTCCTCTGTCTGAATCCCTGTGCTTGAACAGCTGCTCTTTAAAGGATAACTTTCTCCTGATGATTTTTGTGAAGTTTTTGATAGTCTTTTATCTTGTCCATAATAATATTTACAAAGTTTCTCTACTCATCCCTACTTATCTGACAGCACTAATTTCTTGCTCTCGTCTATCTTCAAATGATGGCTGGCTACAGCATTACCCATATCTCCACAATACATCTCTAAGTTCTCCTGCTTTTTGGTATTCTTTAAAGAACCAAAGCTCTCTCTTTTTCACCCTTACTCCTCTATTCGCATACAATGTTCTCATTTCCTCACTGTAGAGTTCACAGAACCCTCAACAGCAATCTATGCTCTCAGAGAATTTATTCAGCTTCACACAGTTGCCATAATGTTTCCTTATTGAGTTCTGTCTACCTTCTAATCCACTTCTTGTGTCCTCTTAATCACAATTTACCTCATACATTATATAAGCACTTTTCTCCAACTGGTATATCATATTTGTTATGTCGATTTCCAAGTAACTACAGTATGTGTAAGAACAAGATCTAGCAGAGATCTAATTCTTGTATGCTCATCGACATGCTGATGCATGACACTCTCCTCTATACATTCTATGACATTGTGTCTCCATGAAGCTCTAACTTCATTTGAGTGTAAACATTCCCAGTTTACTTCCTTGTATGTGGTCTCCAATTATCAAGACTTTACCATCTCCAAGTAGGAGTGTCTTATGGTTTCCTTCATCCTGAGTGTTCTCTCCCTTCTGAGTCACTACAGTTTTTTGGTATACATTAAACTATTAGCACCATTATATTCTTCTCTCCTACCATAATTTCACCCATTATGTACCATATGAATGAACCACCCATCAGTATTTCCTGAAATTTAAGTGTTCAATGGGCCAATACCCACTCCTTTATCTTCTCTGTTTCTCCTTGTAACTGCATGCCATTCAAACCAGATCAGGCCAAACTTCTCACTCGTGAATTCTATCTCTACAACTCCAGCAAAGCCAGGATCACTTCCCTAACTCAGTCTTTGCAACCTTGAAGCTCCTCATCACTTACCATCATTACATCTGCACTGGTGTACTTGATCTTTAGCCTGAGACTGTGTATGTATATGTTCGGACACTATCACAGCACTTAATCAACTGGAAAAACATTCTTCAACACAAAATCTGCATGCCAGACTCACAGTCACATAAATATTACCTGAAATTGAGATAAGTTCTTATCCTGAAGAATGTTACCCCATCACTAAGTTATATGCTGTGAAAGTGTCTAAGCTTATTTGCGCTAATGAAAATTTTGCTTGGAAAGGAAGACAATTTATCTATCTATCTATGGTTGTTCCCTCCTGGAACTCACTTAAAGGGGTGGCCATAGCAAAAGAGCCTCCATAATGGTGAACTCAAGCCACTTCTTATCCTTTCATGCCTCACTCTTAACAGTCCACTGACAGAGGGCAACTCAAGTGCAGTGTTTTAAGAGGCTTCTACTAATGTTCCTCCTGACTACTTCTGCCCAATGTTCTGTAACTAGGCAAAAAGACATTATCCTTCACTAAAAGTCAGCTGCCACTGTTGTACCTATAAATAAATGAACAATAATCATAAAGATGTTCATTCATATCCTAATAACAAATCTGATTTAACTCTAGCCTCATTTTTCTTTCTTAAAAATCAAATCTACATTCATTTTTTGGTATGAAACTTCCACAAATATATTTCAAGTCATGCAATAAAACTACTTTCTTGTGGTTACACTCATTATGACAAACATCAAAAATTATGTGATTTCTCATAAAATACAATGACTGTGCTACCCAAATGGAAGCATTCAAATCTTATAGTGTGGTTGTACATATGATAATAAGTTATATTTACATGAATGCCTCATGTTTAAGAGAGGGTGATCACTACTAGTAATCATTACAAAGTGTCTATTATAATGTTAGTTGAAGGCAACTTTACATTGTATCCATTCCTGCTGTGCATCCCAAAATCATTATCACTATGACCCGATGAAATTCTTTTCTTGGTTCTGAACCTAGGTTTAAAGAGTTTAAATAAAAGTCGACTTATTTTCATGAGCTGGCCCACAAATACTCTGAGGAAGAAATGAGAGCAAAAAAATTCTTCAAAGCCCTTTAAAAGGTTAAATGTCCTTCTATGTCCTCAGATGCACTCTTCATTTAGCACTATCTGCCCAATGTGGTTCATACTTTTTTTTTCAAAGTGTAGCTTTGCCTGTACTGCATATTCAATTATAGGATGAATTACATTCCTTGTAGCTTTGCCTGTACTGCATATTCAATTATAGGATGAATTACATTCTTCTGAAGCTCTAACATTTTTTCCTTTTTCAAATATTTGTATGTTCTCTTCACTTTCCCTAACATGGTATATGAACTACTGGTCACTGGTTAGGGTAACAATCTTTCTCTTCTTTGGTTTCTGCCAGCACTATACTCTCCATTAAATTTCATATACCCCATCATTTCTCCCCACATGCAAGACTGCATTTGTCTTTCAAGAACAAAAGCCAGATTAGCTACTCCATTTTTTCCCGTATATTATCTTCCTGCAAAACTTGTCCATCTCTTTGGGTCTTCTTTATTCTTCAGATTATCTTAACATCATGATCTGCAAAACCATAACTGTACAAAGTAATATCCAGTAGGTCCTCCTTAAGCATCAGAAGCAATCAGACTGAATTCTTATTAGTTTAGGTCTGAAAAATTAAACCTACCCAAAAAAAAATAAAAAATAGGAGCCTTCCTTACTTATACAACAAAATTGATGAACAGGAAACCACCAAAGATATGAGCAAATATACATGCTGCTAAATGAAAATATCATTTTCTTGTCATACCATTACTAAAAGGGAAAATCTGCACTACCTTTACTCACTCTTAACAAATGACAATTCAAAACAAACAATGAATTTTAATGTTGAAGTGGGCCACATAAGCAAGCACAAGGACACCAACAACTTAAAATTCAAAATGATTACATTCCATAGAATTTAGGCAATCTAATAAGGTAATAAGGTCATTTGCTGCAATGCAAAATAAAATTTGATGCTAATGCATATCTACCTATCTTTACAAAATGTTCAATGTTCATCTCTCACTGAAGCAAAAAAAGGCCATTTGTATACTACCAGCACTATGTTGAACTTCTCAAAAAAAAAATCCCATAAAACACTTGTGTTGCCCGGACTGAAATATTGTAAAGAAAACATCAAGGAGAGGCATTTATCTTGCACAGGAGGAAAGTGAAATGTCCACTGTTATGGTGGTAAAACATAAAACATCTTTACCAAGCTCCATTGGCAAAGTTGGAATTTTCTTTGAATTATGAGCTGAGTTAAATTCCATATTGAACCTTTACATAAGGGGTATAACTCAAACAAAATCAAAACCAGAGATATGGGTCTTATGCCAATCAATTTTTTATATGATAGGAAACACATGTATTAAATATATGGTTCCATGTGGTTGACAGGAGTCAAAAAGGTTAGGTTTACTAATTCATCTTCCTACACCTGGGTGCAACCTCTTAAACAGATAGAAGGATGACAGACAAAAGATCCCTAAGTGTCTGCCACACTATGCAGGTAGCAGAAAAAAAATTCTCAGAATAAACAGAATTAAAACATTCCTTAATAGGAGTATGAAACAATTATCAAATTCGTTTTCAAACATAACAAAATACATTGGTACGTAAAAATCCAAAGATCCACAAGTAAATTCCTTTAGTCTTCTCTGACTGTCTTAGTCTGGTAATTAGAATTGATTTTCATGAATGAAATCATTAATAATTTACTTGAAAGGACATAATTGTTTTCAAATAAGAAAACTTTGTTCAAGATTATGCTTCACATTAGAACTGATTTTCAAGAATGAAATCATCAATAATTTACTTGAAAGGACATAATTGCTTTCAAATAAGAAAACTTTGTTCAAGATTATGCTTCACATTTCATATGTCCGTTGCCCTTCCAGGATGCATGTCCTACTCTTGTGTCTGAAAGCCCATACTACATTTCCAAGGGTCCCATTTCAATTTATTATCCTCCACCAAAAATAACAAATGACAGCAAATGCAAAGCAACAGTTATTATCAAATTCCTAAATCTTAGTAGAAATTGCCACTAAAAATGAATTAAATTATTTGAGACATAAGAATCTGTTTGTTGTTGTTTTCAATTTGAAGACTGCCGACTCTATAAAACGCATACTTTCTGATTTCAAATAACCAGACACAAGGTCCTCAGTCACTCAGAGATCTGAAAGGTTACTTGCATAATTCTATCTTACCCAACACAACAGGTTAAGCTTTACAGCTTCATATGCATTATCTAATATTTTGTATCGAGTCTTTTCCCTCAAAATTTCCCTTTTAAAGTCTTGCCCTCATTTGCTAGGTAATCAAAGTGTGACAGACATACAAAGGTACCATATAGTCTTTTCAAATGTATCCTTAAATACACAATTAATGTCAGGGGATAAAGTCATAATTTCATAAAACATGTTTGGATACATGTCTTGCACAGTAGTTCCTTCATATTAAGAGGCCTTCACACAAATTTTATCATAAAAGTTCATAATATTAGTTTTGTTCAATATTGTGGGGAGAAAACATATAACTATGAGATGCATGTCTACATACACAATATCTCACATAACTTAACTCACTCAAACATGTGAGAAGTTAAATCAGTGTAAATGGGTTAAATGAATAAGTTTTAGGGGATAGATTCAAAGGGCATGAGTACACACTGATAATAAAACATTACCAATCCAGATAAAGTATTCATAGGTTTTTAGCAAAGTTAGTAAATCCACAGAATTCGCCATCAAGTAAAACTATGGCTGCAAAACATGTGAACTGTTTCAATAGCAGCACAACATCTGCTTGGAAAAAAGTAAAATTTAGACTAAAAAATTTATAAACATGTTATGATGTTTTCTTTTATGTGTGAACTTTTAAATTTTACCTTTCTACATCCTCCATATGCAAGAAAGATTTTTTATAATTCTATCAAAGAAGAAAAAACATTAAGAGTTTGCCAAAACAAGCATTAATGTGTTCTCACAAAGAGAAGTCATTAAAGGAAAATATGAGATAATGTAAATACAAGACACCTTTAGGCTAAGTTGGGTATGAATGAATTTTGTTTGTATACATTATTAAGAGATTCCTGTCTCCTTGATAATAAACATCAGAATTGTTATAAATCCCAACAAAATTACAACTTGAAAAAATCCAATAATAAAGTGGTATACCACAGTTACACTTTTATCTAAATTTCTTCAAAGGAAAACACTCAAGAACACTCACGTCCTTTCAGACAAAATTCATGGGACTATAAGAAATCCAAGTCATGTAAAGTATTAACACTAACCTATTCTTAGGTTCACTTTTCAAATACAGGCAAGTCTCTCTCCATTACAGTTTAACTTTAAGGCTACATAAAACTTAAATTTGGTATACAGTATATAATATCAATTCTGTTTTATAGTAATAGTCAGTGTGAAGCAAACAGAGTGAGAACAGGATAATGATCAGATTCAGTATCCTTTTATTCAATAATCATGCATACAATAGTGGGGAGGGCTATGAAGATCAGGGATACTGTGGGGTTATGGCAAAAATGGGTGAAACATCAGAAAATCAGCAAAACCCAAGAATAACACACCTAGCTTCCCTTTAAATATGAGATTCATGTTAACTTCAATTGCCAAAGTCAAAATACATCAGAGAGAATGTAATTTTCTTCCTCCCACCACATGGTGAGCCTTTGCTCAAAATGACTGCCTGACCTGGGATAGGTTTGCATGGGTGGGACTGAGCTTGACTGAATGCAAACACAATACCAAACCAATCATATTTTACACTAATATATAAAAAATACCATGAATATCAGCTCCTACAAAAATTTAGGCAAGGTTTCACATTGTGGCGACTTCTTGAATTGGTTTTACCAACTTTTATACAAACTAGCTCCGCATTTTCCCTCAGTTTTAAACCCCTCCACACTACTGATTTATTTCATGTATGATATAACACAAAAAGGCTCCAAAAAATGCTCCATCGGTCTTACTATATTTTCCATATAGAGTATCATTGCAAAACCAGTGACATACCAGAGTTAGATTCCACGTGATATGAATATACATATTCAACTCAAAGTATTCATAATAATACTGTCCAACACTAAAAAACACCAACAACTACTGAGCATTCTTAACAGCACGTCACAATGAATATCAATCAAAATCAAATAATTACATTGACCTACTCGACTTTAATTGTCCCATGGGAGCTTGACTTGTGACAATCAAGATTTATACATTTTCCTCAAAGTATATACACGGGGGTTTACCACAGCAGCACCTAACTGACAGAAGCCAATAATATTACATCACTAATGATCCTGTTGGTGCTATAGTAGCACAGGAGCCAGACCCCTACACCACCACACGTCCACCTACCGTCCCTCCCTCTCCTGCTCTCAAACGTGAACATGAATTTCCACCATTACCTCCAAGGACCAGGACTTTGGGCTTCTCCGTCGCCATGTGTGATGATCTTACTGGCGTGATAGAGATGTGGCAGAAAAAAAAATGGGAGCATGGACCACCTAACGGTAGCAGTACAGGAAACCGAACCTGCTGCTTCCTGAGCCGCTGATAAACACCCTGCCATCCACGCCCTGCTATACTTATTTCAGCCATTATATTGCTGAAATCATGGGCTACGTCTCCTTCCTGATGTATTAAGAATGACAAAGATTAGAAGATAATTGACCTAGTTTGATCATTCATGTCTGTCATTCAATATACAAATAACATGGTATATAGAAATAAACAGACGACAAAAAGTTGCCTAGTAGTTATTAATATAGAGTAATAATTACCGGCAAATTCAAACTATAACTAGAGCATACTTATTAATAATCTTATTCTAAGGGTCAAATACCGCTTATATTATCTCTACAAATATATTTACATACATTTCATAACAATGTCAATCTCGTCACTGTATAGCCGACAAAAAAAAATGGAAACTACAATACTTAACCATACTTTTTTCACACAAAAAAATATGTGTAACTTCTGAAAAAAATATATTGTGAAATGAAAATGCGATTAATCTTATCTATTTAACTCGAGTACGAAAGTTCTGTTCCAGTTAATCCGGCCGCCATGTTAACATGTACTTGACATTCATGGATGAGCGGAGCGGATACCCACAAGATAAGACCAGTGGCCGGCATGAGCACTGAGTGGCCAAGTAGTCAGTCAGCCCCCTATATGTTATCAGCTGAATGCATCACATGAGTAACTGACTGACCAGAGAAATTCATATTACAGGATTTCAGTATAATGACAAGGAAGTTAGGGGACTTAGAACGTATGTACTACGTATAGTATCTGAAGTTAGTGTATACATGTACAGAATTATTTCAATAGATAAGTAATTTTCATGTTTACGTATTTTTCATTATTTTGTGCAATCAAGTTATGTCTTCCTCCTTATCATATGTATTTTTTAGAACTGAATTTTCATCACCACATATAATCAAATATTTTTAGGCCTCTTAAGTATTCCATTCAGTGCTTCAAATGCTTTCCTGACAGAATACACTG
>JAUUDZ010466434.1:0-11996 GCA_032361705.1 Panulirus versicolor
ACACTACAAGGTCATCGTGTTCATGAGTGGTTTGTTAAGTTGTGCACTACAGGTAATCATGTACATGGAAAGGTTGTTAAATATTACATTTAAGGATCGTTGTGTTCATGATTGGTTTGTTAAAGTGTACACTACAGGGTCATCATGCTCATGACTGGGTTTTTATGGTGTCCATTAAAGGGATTTCCTGTTCATGACTGGATTGTTAAGGCGTACACTACAAGGTTATCGTGTACATGACTGGGTTGTTAAGGTGTACACTACAGGGTTATCGTGTTCATGACTGGGTTCTTTAAGAGTACACTAGAGGGTCATGGTCCTCATGACTGGGTTGTTAATGTTTACACTAAACGATCATTGTGTTTATGACTGGGTTGTTAAGGTGTACAATACAGGGTCATCCTATTCATTACTGGGTTGTTAAGGTATACCCTACAGGGTCATCTTATTCATGATTGGGTTATTACGGTGTACACTACAAGATCATGGAGTTCATGACTTGGTTGTTAAGGTCTACACAAAAGAGTCATCGTGTTCATGACTAGGTTGTTAAGGTCAACACTACAGGGTCATCCTGTTTATGACTGGGTTGTTAAGGAGTACATTAGAGGGTCATCGTGTTGATGACTGGGTTGTTAAGGTGCACACGACAGGGTCATCGTGTTCATAACTGGTATATTAAGGTGTACACTACATGGTCATTGTGTTCATGAATGGGTTGTTAAGCTCAACACTACATGGTCATCGTGTTCATGACTGGGTTGTTAAGGTGTACACAACAGGGACATGTGTAAATGACTAGGTTGTTATTGATTACACAACAGGGTCATCGTGTTCATAACTGGGTTGTTAAGGGTCAACCTGTTCATGACTGGGTTGTTAAGATGTACACTATAGGGTCATCGTGTTAGTGAATGGGTTTTTAAGGTGTCCACTGTAGGGTCATCTTATTCACGACTGGATTGTTAAGGTGTACACTACAGGGACATCGTGTTCATGACTAGGTTGTTAAGGAGGACACTAGAGGGTTATTGTGTTCATGTATGGGTTCTTAATGTCTACAGTAAAGGATTATCGTGTTCACGACTGGGTTGTAAAGTTGTACACTACAGGGTCAATGTGTTCATAACTACGTTGTTAAGGTCTACACTACAGGGTAATCTTGTTCATGACTGGGTTGTGAAGGTGAACATTACAGGTTCATCATGTTCATGACTGGGTTTTTAAGGTTAACACTACAGGGATATCGTGTTGATGACTAGGTTGTTAAGGAGTACTCTCGTGAGTCATTGCGTTCATGACTGGGTTGTTAATGTGTAAACAAAAGGGTCATCGTGTTCATATGTAGGTGGTTAAGGTGTAAACTACAGGGTCATTCTCTTCATGATTAGGTTGTTAAAGTGTACACTACAGGGACATCGTCTTCATGAACGGGTTGATAAGGTCTACACTACAGGGTCATCGTGTTCATGACTGGGTTGTTAAGTTGTACACTAGAGAGTCATCGTGTTCATGATTGGGTTGTTAATGACTACACTACAGCGTTATCGTGTTCATGGCTGGGATGTTAAGGTCTACACCTCGGGGTCATCGTGTTCATGACTGGGTCCTTAAGGTGTACACTACAGGTTCATCGTGTTCAGAACTGGGTTGTTAAGATCAACACTACATGGGCATCATGTTCATGACTGGGTTGTTAAGGTGTACACTACAGTGACATGGTGTTCATGATTAGGTTGTTAAGGAATACACGACAGGGTCATCGTGTTCATGACTGGGTTGTTAAGGTCTACATTTAAGGGTCATCGTGTTCATGACTGGGTTGTTAAGGTCTACATTTAAGGGTCATCGTGTTCATGACTGGGTTAAAGTGTACACTACAGGGTTATCGTGTTTATGATTGGGTTTTTAAGGTGTACACTGCAGGGTCATTCTGTTCATGACCGGAATGTTAAGGTTTACACTACAGGGTCATTGTGTTCATGACTGGGTTGCTAAGGTCAACACTACAAGGTCATCGTGTTCATGACTGGGTTCTTAAGGTTTAAACTACAGGGATATCGTGTTCATGACTAGGTTGTTAAGGAGTATAATACAGTGTGATCGTGTTCATAAACGGGTTGTTAAGGTTAACACTACAGGGATATCGTCTTAATGACTAGGTTGTTAAAGAGTACACTCGAGGGTCATCATGATCATGACTGGGTTGTTAACGTCTAAACTAAAGGGTCATCGTGTTCATGACTGGGTTGTTAAGGTGCACACTACAGCGTCATCGTGCTCATGACTGGGTTGTTAAGGTCAACACTACAGGGTCATCATGCTCATGACTGGTTTAAGTTGTACACTGGAGGGTTGATCGTGTTCATGACTAGGTTGTTAAGGTTTACAATACAGGGTTATCGCGTTCATGACTGAGTTGTTGAGGTCTATAATACAGGGTCATCGTGTTCATGACTGGGTTGGTAAGGTCAACATTACAGGTTGATCCTGTTCATGACTGGGTTGTTAAGGTCTATAAAACAGTGTCATCGTGATCATGAGAGGGTTGTTAAGGTCAACACTACACGTTTTTGTGTTCATGACGGGGTTGTTGAGGTGAACACTAGAGGGTCATCGAGTTCATGACTGGGTTGTTACGGTGTACACAACAGGGTCATCGTGTTCATGACTGGGTTGTAAAGGTGTACACTACACGGTCATCCTCTTCATGACTGGGTTGTTAAGGTTAAAACTACAAGGTCATAGTGTTCATGACTGGCTTGTTAAGGTGTGCATTATAGGTAATCGTGTACATGGAAAGGTTGTTAAATATTACATTTAAGGATCGTTGTGTTTATGATTGGGTTGTTAAAGTGTACACTACAGGGTCATCGTGTTCATGACTGCGTTCTTATGGTGTCCACTAAAGGGTTTTCCTGTATATGACTGGATTGTTAAGGCGTACACTACAAGGTTATCGTGTACATGACAGGGTTGTTAAGGTGTACACTACAGGGTTATCGTGTTCATGACTGGGTTGTTAAGGAGTACAGTAGAGGGTCATCGTCCTCATGACTGGGTTGTTAATGCTTACACTAAATGCACATCGTGCTCATGACTGGGTTGTTAAGGTGTACAATACAGTTTCATCCTATTCATTACTGGGTTGTTAAGGTGTACCCTACATGGTCATCTTATTCATGATTGGGTTGTTAAGGCGCACACTACAAGATCATCGTGTTCATGACTGGGTTGTTAAGGTCTACACTAAAGGGCTATCGTGTTCATGACTAGGTTGTTAAGGTCAACACTGCAGGGTCATCGTGTTTATGACTGGTTTGTTAAGGGGTACATTAGAGGGTCATCGTGTTGTTGACTGATATGTTAAGGTGTACACTACAGGGTCATTGTGTTCATGACTGGGTTTTTAAGGTCAACACTACATAGTCATCGTGTTCACGACTGGGTTGTTAAGGTGTACACAACAGGAACATGTGTAAATGACTAGGTTGTTGTTGATTACACTACAGGGCCATCGTGTTCATAACTGGGTTGTTAAGATCTACACTTAAGGGTCAACCTGTTCATGACTGGGTTGTTAAGATGTACATTATAGGGTCATCGTATTCGTGAATGGGTTTTTAAGGTGTTCACTGCAGGGTCATCCTATTCACGACTGGATTGTTAAGGTGTACACTACAGGGACATCGTGTTTATGACTAGGTTGTTAAGGAGTACTCTAGAGGGTCATTGTTTTCATATATGGGTTGTTAATGTCTACACTAAAGGATTATCGTGTTCACGACTGGGTTGTTAAGGTGTACACTACAGGGTCATGCTGTTCATGACTGGGTTTTTAAGGTGTACACTACAAGGTCATCGTATTTATGAATGGCTTGATAAGGTGTACACTACAGGTTCATTGCGTTCATGACTGGGTTGTTAAGGTCAACACTACAGGATCATTTTTTTATGACTGGGTTGTTAAGGTGTACGCTAGAGGAACACCGTGTTCATGACTGGGTTGTTAAATTCTACACTACAGGGATATCACGTTCATGACTAGGTTATTAAGGTGTACGTACACTACAGGGTCTTCGTGTTCATGACTGGGATGTTAAGGTGTACACTACAGGGTCATCGTGTTTATGACTGGGATTTTAAGGTGTACAGTACAGGGTCATAGTATTCATGACTGGGTAGTTAAGGTCTACACTACAGGGTCATCGTGTTCATGAATGGGCTCTTAAGGTGCACACAACAGGGTCATCGTTTTCATGACTGGGTTGTTAAAGTCAACACTACAGGGTCAACGTGAACATGACTGGGTTGTTAAGGTGTATACTACAGGGACAACATGTTTATGACTAGGTTGTTAAGGTTACACTACAGGGACATCGTATTCATGAGTGGGTTGTTAAGGTATATCCGTGAGGGCCATCGTGTGCATGATTGGGCTGTTAAGGTGTATACTACTGGGTCATCGTGTTCATGACTGGGTTGTTAATGTGTACACTATAGGGTCTTCCTGTTCATAACCGGGTTGTCAAGTTGTACACTACAGGGTCAATGTGTTCATAGCTGCGTTATTAAGGTCTACACTATAGGGTAATCCTGTTCATGACTGGGTAGTGATAGGAGAACACTACAGGGTCATCGTGTTCATGACTGGGTTTTTAAGGTTAACACTACAAGGATATCGTGTTCATGACTAGGTTGTTAAGGAGTTCACTTGTGGGTCATTGTGTTCATGACTGGGTTGGTAATGTCTAAACAAATGGGTGATCGTGTTCATATGTAGGTGGTTAAGATGTAAGCTATAGGGTCATTCTGTTCATGATTAGGTTGTTAAAGTGTACACTACAGCGTCATAGTATTCATGAACGGGTTGATAAGGTCCACACTACAGGGTCATCGTGTTCATGACTGGGTAGCTAAGGTTTACACTACAGGGTCATCGTGTTCATGACTGGGTTGTTAAGGTGAACATTACAGGGTCATCTTGTTTATGGCTATTTTTTAAGTTGAACACTTGAGGGTCATCGTGTTCATGATTGGGTTGTTAGTGTCTCCACTACAGCGTTATTGCGTTCATGACTCGGATCTTAAGGTCTACATTATAGGGTCATCGTGTTCATGACTGGGTTGTTATGGGGAACACTACAGGGTACTCGTGTTCATGACGGGGTTTTCAGTGAGTATACTACGGGATCATCTTGTTCATAAAAGGATTGTTAAGGTATACACTACGGGGTTATCGTGTTCATGACTGGGTTCTTAAGGTGTACACTACAAGGCCATCGTGTTCATAACTAGGTTTTTAAGATCAACACTACAGGGTCATCGTGTTCATAACTGGGTTCTTAAGGAGTACACTTCAGTGACATCGTGATCATGATTAAGTTGTTAAGGATTACACTACAGGGTCATCGCGTTCATGACTGGGTTGTTAAGGTCTACCTTTAACGGTCATCGTCTTCATAACTGCGTTGTAAAGCTGTACACTACAGGGTCATCGTGTTCATGACTGGGTTTTTAAGGTGTGCACTGCAGGGTCATTCTGTTAATGACCAGATTGTTAAAGTGTACACTATAGGGACATTGTGCTCACGACTGGGTTGTTAAGGTCTACACTACAGGGTTATCGTATTCATGGCTAGCTTGTTAAGGTCAACACTACAGGGTCATCGTGTTCATGACTAGGTGCTTAAGGTTTACACTACCTGGATATGGTGTCCATTGCTAGGTTGTTAGGGAATACAATACAGTGTCATCGTGTTGATGACTGGCTGGTTGATGTCTACAATAAAGGGTCATCGTGTTCATGACTGGGTCGTTAGGTTCTACAATAGAGGGCCATTCTCTTCATGACAGGGTTGTTAAGGTGTACACTAGAGGGTAATCATGTTCATAACTGGGTTGTTAAGGTTTGAACTGCAGGGATATCGTGTTCATAAATAGGTTGTTAAGGATTACACTACAGGGTTATCGTGATTATGACTGGGTTGTTAATGTCTACACTAAAGGGTCATCGTGTTCATGACTGGGTTGTTAAGGTGTATAGTACAGGGTCATCCTGTTCATGACTGGGTTGTTAAGGAGTACACTACAAGGTCATCGTATTCATGATTCGGTTGATAAGGTGTACACTACAGGGTCATCGTGTTCATGACTGGATGGCTAAGGTTAACACGAAAGGGTCATCGTGTTCATGACTGAATTGTTAAGGTGTACACTACAGGGTTATCGCGTTCATGACTGGGTTGTTAAGGTGTACACTACAGGGTCATCGTGTTCATGACTGGGTTGTTAAGGTGTACTGCAGGGATTTTAAGGTGTACACTACAGAGTCATTGTGTTCATGACTAGGTTGTTAAGGTCTACACTACAGGGTCATCATGTTCATGACTGGGTTCTTAAGGTGCACACTACAGGGTCATCATTTTCATGACTGGGTTGTTAACGTTAACACTACAGGGTCATCGTGTACATGACTGGGTTGCTAAGTTGTACACTACAGAGACCACGTTCTTCTGATTAGGTTGTTAAGGATTACACTACAGGGTCATCGCATTCATGACTGGGTTGTTAAGGAGTAGACTACAGGGTCATCCTGTTCATAACTAGGTTGTTAAGATGTACACTACAGGGTCAACCTGTTCATAACTGCGTTGTTAAGGTCTACACTACAGGGTTATCCAGTTCATGACTGGGTTGTTAAGTTCAACACTTCAGGGTTATACTCTTCAGGACTGGGTTGTTAATGTTAACACTAGAGGGATATCGTGTTAATGACTATGTTCTTATGGATTACACTCAAGGGTCACTGTGTTCATGACTGGGTTGTTAATGTCTAAACTAAAGGGTCAACGTGTTCACGACTGGGTTGTTAAAGTGTAAACTACAGGGTTATCCTGTTCCTGACTGGGTTGTTAAAGTGTACACTACAGGGTCATCCGATCATGACTGGGTTGGTAAGTTCTGCACTACAGGGTCATCGCGTTCATGACTGGGTTGTTAAGGTTTACACTACAAGGTCAGCGTGTTCATGACTGGGTTGTTAAGGTCAACACTACAGGGCCATCGTGTTCATGACTATGTTGATAAAGTGAATACTAGAGGGTCATCGTGTTCACGATTGGGCTGTTAATGTCTCCACTACATCGTTATCGTGTTCATGACTGGGTTGTTATGGTCTACACTTCAGGGTCATCGTGTTCATGACTGGGTTGTTAAGGTGTACACTACAGGGTCATCGTGTTCATGACTGGGTTTTCAAGGTGTACACTGCAGAGTCATTCTGTTCATGACCGAATTGTTAAAGTGTACACTACAGGGTCATCGTGTTCATGACTGGGTTGTCAAGGTCTGCACTACAGGGTTGTCGTGTTCATGACTGGGTTCGTAAGGTCTACACTAAAGGGTCACCGTATTCATGACGGGGTTGTTAAGGTGACTGGGTTGTTAAGGTTTACACTACAGAAACATCGTCTTTGTGACTAGGTTGCTAAGGAGAATACTACAGGGTCATCGTGTTCATGATTGGGTTGTTAATGATTACACTAAAGGGTCATCGTGTTCATGACTGTGTTGTTAACGTCTACACTACAGGATTATCGTTTTCATGACTGGGATGTTAAGCTCTACACTAAGGGTTCATCGTGTTCATAATTGGGTTGTTAAGGTCTACAATACAGGGTCATCGTGTTTTTAAGGTGCACACTACAGGGTCATCGTATTCATCACTGGGTTGCTAAGGTTTACACTACAGGGTCATCGTGTTCATGACTGGGTTATCAAGGTGTACACTATAGGGTCATCGCGTTCATGACTGAGTTGTTAATGTCTCCATTACAGCGTTATCGCGTTCATGACTGGGTTGTTAAGGTTTCCACTACAGGGTCATCGTGATCATGACTGGGTTGTTAAGGTATACACTAAAGGGTCATCATGTTCATGACTGGGTTTTCAAGGTGTACACTACAGGGTCATGGTGTTAATAACTGGGTTGTTAAGATCAATACTACAGGGTCATCGTGTTCATGACTGGGTTGTTAAGGTGTACACTAGTGTCATCGTGTTCATGACTAAGTTGTTAAGGAATACACTACAGGGTCATGGTGTTCATGACTGGGTTGTTAGGTGTACACTACAAGGTCATCGTGTTTATGACTGGGTTTTTAGGGTATACACTGCAGGGTCATTCTGTTCATGACCGGATTGTTAAAGTGTACACTACAGGGTCATCGTGTTCATGACTGGGTTGTCAAGGTCTACACTACAGGATTATCGTGTTCATGACTAGGTTGTTAAGGTCAACATTACTGGGACATCGTGTTCATGACTGGGTTCTTAAGGCTTACACTACAGGGATATCGTGTTCATTACTAGGTTGTTAAGGAGTACAATACAGTGTCATCGTGTTCATGACTGGGTTGTTAATTACTTCACTAAAGGGTTATCGTGTTCATGACTGGGTCGTTAAGGTGTACAATATAAGGTCATTCTCTTCAAGACTGTGTTGTTAAGGTGTACACTACAGGCTCAGCATGTTCATAACTGGTTTGATAAGGTTTACACTACAGGGATATCGTATTCATGACTAGGTTGTTAAGGATTACACTACAGGGTCATCGTGTTCATGACTGAGTTGCTAAGGTCTACACTAAAGGGTCACCGTGTTTATGACGGCGTTGTTAAGGTGTACAATAGAGGGTCATCGTATTAATGACTGGATTTTTAAAGTCTACACTATAGGGTTATCGCGTTCATGACTGGGTTGTTAAAGTCTATACTACAAGGTCATCGTTGATCATGACTGGGTTGTAAAGGTGTACACTACTAGGGCATCGTGTTCATGACTTGGTTGTTAAGGTCTAACGACAGGGTCATTGTGTTCATAACTGGGTTGTTAAGGTTTACACTATAGGGATATCGTGTTTATGACTAGGTTGTTAAGGATTACAATACAGGGTCATTGTGTCCATGAATGGGTTGGTAAGGTCTACACTAAAGGGTCACCGTGTTTATGACGGGGTTGTTTAGGTGTACAATAGAGGGTCATCGTATTCATGAATGGGTTGTTAAGGTCTACACTGCAGGGTTATCACGTTCATGACTGGGTTGTTAAGGTCTACACTACAAGGTCATCGTTGATCATGACTGGGTTGTAAAGGCGTACACTACAAGTGCATCGTGTTCATGACTTGGTTGTTAAGGTCTAACGACAGGTTCATCGTGTTCATGACTGGGTTTTTAAGGTGTACACTACAGGATCATCGTGTTTATCACTGGGTTCTTAAGGTCTACACTACAGGGATAAGGCGTTCATAACTGGGTTGTAAAGGTCTACACTACAAGGTCATCGTGTTCAAGACTGGGTTGTTAAGGTCTACACTACAGGATCATCGTGTTCATGACCGGGTTGTTAAGGTGTATACTACATGATCATCGTGTTTATGACTGTGTTGATAAGGTTGACAAGGGAGATGGAGTTCATGACTTGGTTGTTATGCAGGTATCTACAGGGTTATCGAGTTCATGACTGGGTTGTTAAAGTCTACAATAAAGGGTCATCGTTTTCATGACTGGGTTGTTAAGGTCAACACTACAGGGATATCGTGTTCATGACTGGGTTGTTAAGGTTTACACTACAGAAAAATCGTCTTTACGAGTAGGTTGCTAAAGAATATACTACAAGGTCATCGTGTTCATGACTGGGTTCTTAATCATTGCACTTAAGGGTCATCGTGTTCATGCCTGGGTTGTTAAGGACTACACCACAAGGTCAACGTTTTCATGACTGAGATGTTAACCTCTACACTAAAGGGTCATCGTGATCATAACTGGGTTGTTAAGGTCTACACTACAGGGTCATCTTGTTCATGACTGGGTTGTTATGGTTAACACTACAGGGTAATCCTGTTCATGACTGGGTTTTTAAGGTGTACACTAGAGGGTCATCGTGTCCATGACTGGGTTTTTAAGGTGTACACCACAGGGTCATCGTATTCATGAATGGGTTACTAAGGTGTACACTACAGTGGCATCGTGTTCAAGACTGGGTTATTATGGTGTACACTACAGGGTTATCGTGTTCGTGACTGGGTTGTTAAGGTGAACACTACAGGGTCATCGTCTTCATGACTGGGTTGTTAGGTGTACACTAAAGGGACATCGTGTTCGTGACTGGGTTGTTAAGATCTACACTACAGGGTCATAATGTTCATGACTGGGTTCTTAAGGTGCATACTACAGGATCATCGTGTTCATGACTGGTTTGTTAACGTCAACACTACAGGGTCATCGTGTTCATGACTAGGTTGTTAACGTCAACATTACAGTGTCCTTGTGTTCATGACTGGGTTGTTAAGGTGTACACTACAGGGACAACGTGTTTATCACTAGGTTGTTAAGGATTACACTACAGGGTCATCGTGTTCATGACTGGTTAGTTACGATGTACACTAAGGGGTCATCGTGTTCATGACTGGGTTGTTAAGGTGTACACTACAGGGTCATCCTGTGTATAACCGGATTGTTAAGGTGTACACTACAGGGTCAACGTGTTCATAACTGCGTTATTAAGGTCTACACTACAGGGTGATTGTGGTCAGGACTGGGTTGTTAAGGTCAACACTACAGGGTCATGGTGTTCATGACTGGGTTGTTAATGTTAACACCACAGGGATATCGTGTTAATTAATAGGTTGTTAAGGAGTACACTCGAGAGTCATCGTGTTCATGACTGGGTTGTTAAGGTGTACACTATAGGGTCATCCTGTTCATGACTGGGTTAAGTTTACACTAAAGGGTCACCGTATTAATGACTGGCATGATAAGCTCTACACAATAGGGTCATCGCGTTTATGACTGGGTCGTTAAGGTTTACACTACAGGGTCATCGTGTTCATGACTGGGTTATTAACGTCAACACTACAGGGTCATCGTGTTCATGACTGGGTTGTTAAGTTGTACACTAAAGGGTCATCGTGTTTATGACTGGGTTATTAAGGTCAAAACTACAAGGGCATCGTGTTCATGACTAGGTTGCTAAGGCTTACACTATAGGGATATCGTATTCATAACTGGGTTGATACGGTTTACACTACAGGGATATCGTGTTCATAACTAGGCTGTTAAGGATTACAGTAAAGCGTCATCGTGTTCATGACTGGGTTCCTAAGGTCTGCATTAAATGGTCACCGTGTTCATAACTGGGTTGTTAAGGTGAACAATAAAGGGTCATCGAGTTCATGACTGGGTTGTTAAGGTCTACACTACAAGGGTATCGCGTTCATGACTGGGTTGTTAAGGTCTACACTACAGGGTCATCGTTTTCATGAGTGGGTTGCTAAGGTCTACACTACAGGGTGATCGCGTTCATGACTGGCTTGTTAAGGTCTATTCGACAGGGGGATCGTCTTCATGACTGGGTTGTTAAGGTGTACACTACAAGGTCATCGTGCTCATGACTTGGTTAAGGTCTACACTATAGGGATATCGCGTTCAAAAAAGGGTTGTAAAGGTCTACACTACAGGGTCATCGTTTTCAAGACTGGGTTGTTAAAGTGTACACTAAAGGGTCATCGTGTTCATGACTGGGTTCATAAGGTTTTCACTACAGGGAGATCTTGTTCATGATTTGGTTGTTAAGGAGTACACTACAGAGTTATCGTGTTCATGACTGGGATGTTAAAGTTTACAATAAAGGGTCATCGTTTTCATGACTAAGTTGTTAAGGTCAACACTACAGGGTCATCGTGCTGATGATTGGGTTCTTAAGGTTGTTAAAGAGTATACTACAGGGTCATCGTGTTCATGGCCGGGTTGTTAAGGTGTACACTAGAGGGACATCGTGTTCGTGACTAGGATGTTAAGGATTACACTAAACGGTCATCGTGTTCATACTGGGTTGTTAAGGTGTACACTACAGGGTCATTGTGTTCATGACTGGGTTGTTAAGTTCTAGACTACAGTGTCATCCTGTTTATGGCTGGGTTGTTAAGGTGTAT